>NW_006500337.1:2885221-2915432 GCF_000471905.2 Amborella trichopoda | reverse complement strand
TATTTGAGATAATTTAGGCGTGGCACTAATAGGCAATAAAATGAGAGTGTAGACTTAGGTGGGCTGGCCATGTGTGGCGTCGACCAAGTACAACACCTGTTAGGAGATGCGAATTAGTTCAAGTGGAAGGACTGAAAAGAGCAAGGGGTAGGCCTCAAAATGAAGTGGTTAAAAGTAGTCCGAAAAGATATGGGGACTTATGGCCTTTAATAGAGCAGATTGCAGGACTAGGATTCATATAGCCGACCCCAATTAATTGGGACAAGGCTAAAATGATGATGATATATTCATGGTCACATATCTCTAATATATCTTGATGTGTGCCTATTGTACTTTGTACCATAAAAAGTGAAGAATTTGTGTGCATGTGTGTGTGTTTGTGTTTGTGGTGTTTGGGAAGAAGGGGGTGAGTTGGTTAGGGCTAGGTGAATTTAGGCGAGGCAGGGCCTTGTCAAAGTCCCTTCTGCTTCTAATAACATAGGTGCAAACTGCAAAGTGCTTCCTTTCTCATTCATTCCACCACTTGAACTTCAGCCCTAGCAAGTTCACTTCCAGACCTGTTTTTGAATCAAGGAACCCTTGTGGAACGGCTTTACTCACCAATAACAAAAGACAAAAGGCCAATTTTCTCATTAAAATCCTTTTGTATTCCCTTTTCGTAGAACATCTATCATGGGTTGGGTCATCTTAGAGACAATCAAGCTTCTGAACTCACAGACTAGCGAGTGTAATGTACTCTTGCATTGCCACCAAATAATCCTTTTCTGCTGCAAACACTACAATATAGCAAAAAGGCTATCACACCAAAGGAAATCCCATTTCCTAATGGAGCATGCTTCTAGCACCATTCCCAAATAATGTGAAATATATATTTCCATCCCCAAATGATATGAAATAGATATTAACGTCAGTTGGAAACATGAATAGACAAGAAGTATATACTTCTTAGGAGTATGGCCATTGCAAAGTTTATGAATAATGATTCTTCAGTGCTCAACTTAAGATTTTGTGAACAGGCGAACCACAAGACCTAACCCCTGTTATTAAATATCCTGCTCCACCTTCTTCTGTTAACAATGTGAGAAACTAAGGCACAGCTGTTCTAACCAAAGGAAATCCCATTTCCTAACAGAGCATGCTTGTAGCACCATTCCCAAATGATATGAAATATATATTTCTATCCCCAAATGATATGAAATATATATTGACATTGGTTAAAAACATGAATACACAAGAAGTAAACAGGCGAACCACAAGGCCTAGCCCGCCTGCTATTACTGCTCCACCTGCTTCTGTTCACAACATGAGAAACTGAGGCACAGCTATTCTACAGGGAATATGAACATCCCAAAATCCATCTCTCTCTCTCTCTCTCTATTTTGTGTTGAACATACAAACTGTTTACCTACTCGCTTCAAAACTGAATAACCTGTTTGACTGGGCACACTCGTCTAGAAGCTTCATTTTGCTTAGTGTGGCTTGTCTGCTTCCCTAGTTTGTGTCCTTTTATGTTGGGCTCTATTCAATAGTTTTAAGGGTTGTTGCACAGAATGGCTTCAGTTAGTTACCATGCATAATCATTCAATTACTTGTTTCTATCTCTTGTTGATGATGTTTCATATGTTCTTAAGTATGCTTTTGTAATGATAGGTACGTCTAATCCAATTTGTTATTGATAATTTGATAATATTGATAAGTTCAACAAAACTAGTGTTGGGACTTGAAACTTAAAGTTGGTTAATTAGTATGGTGTTTTTGTCATTGATTTTGATGCATATAGTGATTTGCATGTCTCATGCTCCACTTGTTGGCAGAGCATTGCCTCGCCTAGATAGATTTCCTGATCTGCATATTCTGATATCTATAATGTTCCTTCCCCAACGAGTTATTGTTTTGCTAGCCAATGTTTAAATTTGAGATTCTTAACTTTTGGTGAATTGATGATTGTACCACTTCTTTCTGATATGGCTTCTAATACCTTAGTGTGGTCTTAATTGGACATAAAAAGGCCTAAGAGGATATACTTAGCTTTCTGTAGTCTTCCATGACTTGACTTCTACCAGAGGAATATTTGTGCTTGGACCTTTTAGAAAGTAGATTAGTTTGTGATTTACATTTGGTGTTCGTATATTCTCTGCCCATATAGAAAATTTGCAACCACGTAACTTTTTGCTGAATCTTCTCTTCAATAGTGAGAGAATGGACAGTTGAAGGTTTCTGTTTTTACCCCTTCCGTTTTACTTGCATGAAGTTCAAAAGACCACTTTGAAGGTTAAATCGACTCGCGCAATTCAACTTGATTCAACCCATATGCAAGTTTCCAGAAACCTCCGACCTTTTCAGCTTTTGCATCCCCACCGCTTTTACTCTCCCTGCATGAAACCCCCTCCATACCGAGGGGAGTCGGCTCTATTTTGGAGAAAAATGCCCTTTTCTCTAGGGGAGTTACAAAAAAAAAAAAACTCTTTCTCTCTTCTTAATTACTCTGGGGCATGAGTTCTATTGAGAGAAGTTGATGGTTTCTGAAAGTGGCAGGTTCACGAGTAGAGTAATAGTGAGAGAAAGTGGCAGCTTTTGGAGCAGGTGTTGTAGCAAGAGAAAGTGGCTCTGGTTTATGAACAGAGTTTTAATGAGAGAAAGTGGAGGTTTTACGAGAAAAATGTGAACAAACTATTTCTGGAGAAATGGGCATTTTTGTTCGAAATAGAGGTGAGACACACCCTCATCCTCCCCCCTTTCCCACTTTTCCCCTCTTCCCTCTAACCCCCACCAAAAAAAAAAAAGGAAATCGTCGCATCCAACAACTGTATGGTGGGGCTTCCATTTGTAGGGTTCTAAGGTTTGGGATTTTCACAGCAGTTTTTTTTTTTTCGGTTTGGGGGGTGCGGTTGCATAAATTTTCCCTTTTTTTGGAGAATCAAAGAAAACTTATTGTTGTTACATTAACACCTTCTCAAATAGAAAATCTATTGTTCATTGAATGCATCTTACTTGTTTCGTACGTTCTTAGGTTTGACTCTTATTGTCCTACTTGGTGCTCTCTCAATCAAGTCCGTTCTCTCTCTCTCTCTATCTTCATTCTCTTTTTATGCAACTTTCTTCTCTGTACATTTGTCCATCAAGCTCAGGCTCTCTCTGTCTCTCTCTCCACTGTATTCTGATTTATCTTCTCCAAAGAATGAGGTTTGTAAGTTAACATTTCTTCAAAAAAAAAAGAAAAAAAGAAAAAAAGAATGAGGTTTGTACGAGGTTTGTATGAGGTTTACTTCTTAGAATACGACTGTGTAGGATTTAGCGAAATCTTAAAAGTTCAATATGGGGTCAGGATTTGTATACTGAGTGGAAGCGTTATTTACTTAAGAGGTAGAGATGCAAAACTTTTCCTTGTTGAAGAAGCTCCTATTGGAGCCACAATTTATTTTCTCTACATTTGGTTCATGTTCCTTGGAGTCTCTGTTAAATGTGCATCTATATAATCGGTTGCTTGAGAGTGGAGACGAAAGGTCAGTTGGCAATTCATTGTGCACCTCTGTATGATTGGCTTCACCATTTAACAATAATGTTGCTTTTTAGTCATCTCCACAATATTATTTCTGTACTAGTCTCGTTCATTTTCTTCTTATTTTGTTACTATATAAGTTCTGCGGCATTTTAAATGTCTCCCAATAATGGATGATTGGCCCTTTAATCTTTAGACATTTTCCTTTAGGTATGCCATCCGTTTACTGTCCTCTGACTGTTGTTCCTTTTCATGCAGGCTGTTGCCACTGAGAAACCAGTGGCTACAGTGGATGCAGTATCTGACATTGTGAAGGATTCGCCACACAAGGTAATGACACGTCTAATATTGAATACAAAATGAGGAAAAATATATATTGACTGGAATATAATATTGGGCGGTTTTGGTGATCAACCGGTATTTTAAAAAAAAATTAAAAAAATATATAAATTCCCAAAAATAAGGAATTTGATTTGTTATGCATTGTTTAATATTCTTTACATTATGGTAAAGATTAAAAATTGTTTTGGTCATTAATACTCACCTTTATAGTTTCTCATCTTTTTCAAAACATTTTAAAAATACCCCTAGGCACAAATTGATTTGTTAAATTTCATTTCTTTTCATTAATTTTCAACTTTATTTGAATGTGTTTTGTTTAATCTTTATGTGCTTTTCATATGTTGGTAGATTTTTTTTTTTGTATTTTTTTTTTTTTTTAAACACTTTTTTGACCGCCCGGGACTTACCTGGTTAGAGCGGTTGAATCGGCAGTTTACCGGTTAGACCGGCTAAGCCGCTTCCGGGCCCATGTCCTCGTTGTGAAATTACTATGGTAACCCTGATCTTTTTATTAAATGATGAAAAACATGTTTGCTTAGATGGAGAACGAATATGTGTTAATGAATTGATAAAATCATGATCTTCGCTGGTATTGTTTCTTCCAGATTTTCATTGGGGGCATTCCAAAATCTCTTTCATCTGATAAGGTATGGAGATGTTCTGGTTCAAGGAAATGTCCCTTCATTGTATAGATGTTAACACTAACCTGTTTAGGCTCTAAATCATACTAAATGTTTTACTTTTTTACTGGTAGTGTTTTGAAGAACCGTAATGCTTCATCAAATACTTTGAATTTTTTTTTTTTTGCACACCCACACCCATTCTTGGGTCATCTCTAAACTACAATGTTGTTATGATCGCCTTTGTGGCCTTATGTTTTACAGCTTCAGGAGATTGTCAGTGTATTTGGACATTTAAAGGCCTATCATTTTGAAGTTAACCGGGAGAGTGGCGGTTCTTGTGCATTTCTAGAGGTATAGAAAGCCATGAATGTTCTTTCTTTGATCTTCCATTGTGCATGGCTATCTTTTGGTGCAAGCATAAGTGCCAACACTTGGATATTTGGGGTGCATTCTATTTGTCGGTAACTTTGGTATATTGAGTCTTTTATTATGAGATTATATCTGAAATTAGACTAATTCAATTTGTTGTTTTCTAGGATTTTCTTCCAAATTGATTGAACTTGAGCAATTTCTGCAGAAATTAGGTGGAAAATTTTGCCAAACCTGGGCCAAATTGATGTAATGGTTTTCAGTCCTAGTTAGAACCTTTCAGGATAAAGGATAATCCTTTATGAAACTTGAACTTCCAAAGATTCTTTGAAACTTGGCTGAAACTAAACTGTTACTTCTGACCATTCATGCTTTATCTCTCATAAGCAACTGTTTCATTTCTTTCTTACCAATCACTAAACTGTTTCATTTCTTTATTTGTTTCAGTACACAGATCACTTCATTACCCTTAAAGCACCTGTTTCATTCTTTGTTATCAATTAAAAAAACTGTTTGATTTCTTTATTTTTTGCAGTACACTGATCAGTCCATTACCCTTAAAGCATGCGCTGGGCTGAATGGCATGAAATTGGGAGGGTGTGTATTAACTGTGGTCCAGGCCTTTCCTGATGTCTCTGCAGAGGTACTCCCGAGGGTTACATGATTCATTGTCCAATTGGCTATCAAAAACTATTGTCCATTAAACTCATCACTGTCCAATGATAAAATACTCGGTGATGGAGGGAGAATAGGATCAGTAGAGCAGCAGATGACCCCAATGATGGGTCTCACTTTGTCACTTCTGTTTTATTGGGCATTGATTACCTCATGGACAATGATTTTGCATATTCATATTCCTTAGGACTGAAATATATTTTCCCCTTGATTATAATGTGTTAGGATTCAAGGAGAAACTGATAGTAAAGTTCTGGAAAGAAGGAAAATTTTGCTTGTATTACATAATGAGATCCTTCCACACCCATGCGTGTAGGACCCAAAAGGAGCACCATTAAATTTGGCACAGATCTCTAGAAAAGTTATCACATGGGTGTGGGATTTGACTTTTTTAGAGATCTGTGCTAAATTTAATGGTGATCCTTTGAGGTCCTACACACATGGGTGTGGGAGGGTCTCATAGGATCATTACTCATTACAAAATTGCTATCTTCTGTAGGGTTTTTTCTTCCCTTCGTTTTAAGGCAGTATTTTAAAACTATACTTAAATGGATGCTTTTCTTCAGGAAATTTCAAAAGGCCCTCCTTCCTATGGGATACCTCAGCATGCAAAGCCACTACTGAAGGAACCCACACAGATCCTGAAGTTGAAGAATGTGGTATGTTTTTGCAAAAAAAGAAAAAGAGAAAGAATTTACGGGGAAAAAAATTACAAAAAATAAAATAAGAAATATTTGCCTTAGAAAGAGAAAATTACAATTATTTTGTCTGAGCACCTTGCCTACTGCAAATTCTACTATTCCTTTTATTTGGTTTGCAACTGTGGTTTTGTGTTTTGGGGTGGTCAGTTGTTTTGCAGTATCTACTGTAACTGTAAGTAGAGGCTGCTACCTATTAGATCATGGTTTTCCCCCCGCCCCTCTACCCCAGTCCTCTCTCTCTGATCATGGGTTATTGGCATCTCTCTCTCTCTCTCTCTAGCTGATCATGAATCTCTCCCACCCCCGCTGTTCTGCCCCCACATCAGTGTGTAGGGTTTTTAGGGCTGCTGCTGAGAGGCAGCTACCGATCCAATAGGTGTTACCATATATTGTGCTCTTTTTGTGTCTCCCTTGCAAAAGTGGAGTATGGTTCATGGGCTTCGACTAGTTTTAAAACTTGGGCTCGAGTCAACTTGCCTCTGTACCATGGTGAGTCCTGTGCCAATACCATGGGACTCGACCGAGTTTTTACAGTTTCTAACCCCTGTAGTGCTTTTCATGGCTGGATCAGGATGGGACTTGCTGCGTTTGTCAAGTCCTGACCTGGGTCACTGCTTTAAAACACTGGTTTCGACATTTGAAAGACAAAGGAAACGATAAAGAGAGAGAGAGTATGTGTAGGGTGTTTATTAAAAATAGGTTTTATAAATTAGAGAGTAGGATTTGCAAGTTACTGCATCTTAATAACAATGGCATAACTATCTTTCCTTGAAGAGTAGTGCATGATATTCTTTATATTTTTCAAGATTGATGGTACAGGTATTTCTCAAAACCACTCTTGGTCTTGTAACCATGATCTTCATTCCCTTGTTATTGACCTTGTTCTCTCTGTTCATCAGATGCTGAGTTTGTTTACTTTGATGTGATTCCAGTTCAACATGGATGATCTGTCTGAGTCCGAGATCGAAGAATCATTGGAAGACATACGCATTGAATGCACGAGGTCTGTAATCACGTATACTGGTTGGCCATGTTCCTTAGAGACTTGTATTAATAACCATAAATATCTGGAAAATGGCATCTTAATTGTGTTTGAGCATATAATTGTACAGGTTTGGCACAGTTAAGTCGGTGAATATCATTCGATTAAGCAAAAGCTCCGAGGAGGCCCCTAACATGACCATTACCACTGGAAACAATGATTCGCCAGGACCCAAACAAGATCCAACTCAGATAATGGAGAAATTGGATTCTGTAAATAGTGATATACTAGGAGCCAAACAAGACTCGCTTCACGAATTGGAGAAATCAGACCCTGTAAATTGTGATATGCAAATGTCTGATCAGGACCCAATTCAAGAAATAGAAATATGGGAGCCTGGTTATTCTGAGAATGTTGAAATTGTTGCTTCCATTGATGAGAAAACTCGGGACCTTGAGATGATTACCGATGATAAAGATGAACACTTATTAAAGAATAAAGAAGATGAATCTGGAACATCAAACTGTGAACAAACGACTCTGGCAGGTGATGATGCTTCAGACCAGCTTCCATGCTCTCTCTCTCTACAATATAACAATGCCCACGAACCTACATTCTCTCTTTCTCAACAAGATAGAGTTAGTGAGGAGTTTCAGAAGAAATGTGAAGCTCCTGGTTCTATGAAGTTGGAAGATTTTGATATGGGCAGTAGTGGTGATGATCAAAAGACCATGATAAACCCAAGTTCTGATTTTGATGCCTTTCAGCCGGGTTGTGTTCTTGTTGAGTACTCTAGGAAAGAGGCTGCTTGCTTGGCTGCTCACTGCTTGCATGGCCGGCTTTATGGTGATCACAGGGTTGCAGTGGAGTATGTGGCTTATGATCTCTATCGAGCCAGGTTCCCGAGATGAGAAAGAAAGCTCATGTGATCTTATTTCTCGAATTTGGGTCTGGGATGAGAGAAAGCTCATACGATATTGTTCTCGAATTTGGTTCTGGGGATGAGAGAGAGGTAAGTGAATCTCTCGAATTTGTAGTGGTTGTACTTTCTGGTTTCGCTTGAATGTCTCAATTCCAGATGAGGGAGAAATCTCTTTTGAGCTGGGTTCCCAGATCGGGAAGTAACTAAAAATTTCTCTAGCGTTTGGAGCCTGTACTGAGTGGTTGGCCTGTAATTGGTTAAAATATGCTCTTCCATTTTAGTTTCGTCAAATCAAGTTTACCTATAAGTTATTGAATATTTAGAAAGAGGAGTTTTGAGGATTTCCTTCCTCTTAGGCCAGATTGGCAGTAGTTGCAGAGGCTTGATCATGACTGGGTTTTCTGAGGTTATATGAAAACCTATTTGCTGATTCTCGTGAATTCTAAGAGGGATTCAAGGACCTCTACGTTATATATTATGGATTTGTAGATATTGCTGTTATAGTTGTTTACCACCTCTTCATTTCTTTTTTTTTTTTTTTTAGAGAAAGGGCGTCAACACGTGCTTGCAAATGATAGTAGGCTCAAGGGTGTTATGCTTTATTGAAGTAGATTCTTGAGGATGAGATTATCTTGGTAAAACAGCAGAGCTACTGGTGAGGATTTTCTCATTCTGAAGTTTTGGGATCCACCAAATGAACCTATTATTATTATTTTTATTTTATTTTGAAGTAGATTCTTGAGGATGAGATTACCTTGGTAAAAGAGCAGAGCTACTGATGAGGATTTTCTCATTCTTAAGTTTTGGGATCCACCAAAGAATGATCCTATTACTATTATTATTATTTTATTTTTTAGAAGTGTTAATGGTGGGAATGGAGCCTAGTACATTGTGTTGAGATACCTATCCGTCTGTTCCAATCTTGGGACTTTTTTCAATGAAGTATGTTTTTTAAATATTTTTTCAAATATTTTTTCCTTTTTTTGGTAGTTAGGTTAAAGATGTTACATCAGAAAAATTTGAGATACAAAAAGAGACCCTTTTGACCTGGCGGAGCAAAGAAATAGTATACTTTGATGGGAGCATAGAATCTTGTGGCTCATCAGCTTACGTTTATCTCGGTGTTTTCTTCAAACTCGGGGTGGTTCGTTCTGTATTTTCTGCGCCTTTTAAGATAGTTTGTGTCCTAGCATCACCATGGAACTGATTGATGGGACGCAAATTCGAGAACCATATAATTACTGTAGCCCAAATACAAAGCGGAAAATTTGGGTATCATATGTTATGAGAGTTTTCGGCCTCTTTTGTGACTTTAGGAAGAATCTGAACCGTCAATCGGTATTTTTGGACTCGGGATTGGAAAAATGATTAGAACAAGGAAAGCCATGCACTATCCAATAAAAAGTAACTTTAAAATATTTAAAGGCATAATTTATATAAGGTTGCAACCTAAAAATGTAGAATTACATAAGCATCTTAAAAATCAATTGGAAAAAAAGGTTGTTTTAATGTTGAAAAACCTTCCAATTGATCATCTTGACAATGAGATATGTGAATATGAAAAAAATAAATTGAGTCTTAAAAATAGTGTATCTTGCAAACATTATTCAGACCGTCTATTTTTTAAATTTTTATATGTTTATGGATCTACTTGGAGCTTAAAATTTTATAATTAGATATGAAAATAGCTTAAAATTTTATAATTAGATATGAAAATAGATTTTCAGATAAAAAATATTTTACGTTAAAAATACATGTTATGATAAAATTTGGAGGTGCACCTTGATTGGATTGTTTAATGTTGCAATCTTATAGAAACCACACCCATAATTAAAATGCGAGCATTTTAAATCGTCAGTGGTTGCTATTCGAAAGTGCCGGTGGGAATGGAAGCTACACCATGGAACATGAGATATTCGAAGGTGGGAAGCTACAACATGGAACCTGAGATAATAAAGTTCATATCCCAACCTGAGATAATAAAGTTCATATCCCTGGAGTTCATATCGCAAACTAGGGAGGTGAGCAAATCGATTGTGGAGAAAACAGAACGTAGTTGTTCGAGAGAGATATTATGACATGCAGGGCAACTCTCGGATTAAAGATAAGTACCTACGTTTTATGAAATGGAAAAAGTTTATATAAGGTTGCAACCTTAAAATATAGAACCATAATGTTGGTTTAATGTTGGAAAAACCCTATAATTGATCATCTCAACATCGAGATGTATGAATATATATAAAAAAAAGAGTTTTTAAGTCTCGGAAATAGTGCAGCTTGCAACACATTATCTAGACCATCAATTTTCAAAATTTTCATATATTTATAAATCTAACTCATTTTAATCTTTTTTTAAATTTAAAAATTTCTAATTAAGTATGAAAATATATTGTAAGATAATACTAAGAATTTTTTACAACAAAATTACATGTTATAATAAAATTTTAAGGTGCGGCTTAATTGGATCGTTTAAGGTTGCAACCTTATAGAAACAAAATCCCATTGTATGGGAAGAATAAAGTATGAATTATTTATTGTAAAATATGTTAAAGTGAGTCCTATAAAAACAAATAAAACCTCACTTCAAAACTCAACAAAAATTGTAGCTTGGCATTAGAAAATCTTCAAATAGATCATCTCGGTCTTTACCATTATGGTTGTGAAAAAATAATAGGATTTCAAGTCATAAAATAATACATATTGTAACACATTATTCAGACCATCCATTTCTGCCCTAAAAGTAAATGTTTTCTAGCATGGGTCATGAACACACACTTTTGGCTAATTTGATTTGATGGAGGGATAAACCTGTGACTCTTTCCATTGTTCAAGCAAGACTGATTGGCTTAGTTCACATATCTACAATATTTATATCATTTTTGGAGTTTTAAACTTTTTGGAAATTGATTTTAGAAACATAATGAAGATTTTCAATATCCAAAGTACTTTCTAGATGAGGATTCGAGGTCGGGATTTACTTTGTATTTTCACATACCTTAGGCCTTATAGAAACTCCATCATATTCTAAAGAAAATGTGGTTTATGCATAAGAGGGACGCATAACTATGTTTGCGTTTCCTAAGGGATCCCACATGAGGAGTTGTATTCTATCCAATGAAAAGACAAAATTAAAGGTTTAGAGTTTTCCTTAGAAAATTATCATTTTTATGGTTTTTGAAATTTATTTATGTTTTGCACATTCATGACATTAGAAATTATATAAACCGAAAAAATTACGTATATATAATTTATGAATATATAATTTACATGTATATACCGAAAATTTGCGAATATATTATTTACGTAATTGTATATAGGTATGAGTCCTAGACTCGTAAAAACCATGTCCAATTTAAAGTAGAATTAAGAAACTGTAACATATCAGTATCATCTTTTTTTTAATTAATTACAGTTCGCTACACGAATCTTAGTCCACTATTTTACTCTATTAAAAGCTATATCCTCAGTGAGGCCATAAGTCCCCATATATTTTTTTATTACTTCCAACCACGTCTTTTTGGCCCTATCTCTTGTCCCTTTCAATCATTTCACTTGAACTAACTTGCACCTCCTAACATGTGCTGCACTTGGTCAGCACCACATATGGCCAACCCATCTAAGTCTACTATCTCTCAGCTTATCGCCTATTAGTGCCACACCTAAATTCTCCCAAATGACTTCATTTTGAATTCTATCATTTTTTGTCTTGCCACTCAAGATTATCTTTACCACTGCACTCATTCTATGGTTATATTACTTTTTGTTCACCCAAAATTCCGCCCTATAGAGCAAAATTGGTTTCACAACTATCTTATAGAACTTGTCCTTCAGTTTCATTGGTATGTGGCGATCGTAAAATTCTAATTACGCATCTCCACTTTGTCCACCTAGCTCTAATTTTGTACGTGACATCTTCCATAGTTTCTCAATTTTTTTGGATTATCAACCCAAGATATCGAAATGGCGGTCTTTTTTTTTACTTCATGTTCGTCAATCTTAAGTACTTCATCGTCTTTGCTCCTATTGTAATTAAACTTGCATTCTATATACCCTGTCTTAGTTCAGTCAATTTTAAAACCTTTAGAATCTAGAGCATCCATCAAAAGTTATAACTTTGAGTTGATGTCGTTTTGGGTATCATCGATCAAAACTATCATCTGCGAACAATATGCACCATAGTACCTCATCATGTAGGTATTAGGAAAATTGTAAAGATACTAGGAAAAAATTATACAAAATTGTAATATTAAATTGTGGAATTAAGGTGCACCTAAAAAATCTATTACAAAAGCTGTTATAATTTTAGAAAACCCTTTAATTGATAATCCTGAAATCAAGATAACATGGAAAAAAAAGAAGAAGAAGATTTCGAGTCCCAAAAATAGTGCACCTTGTAACACCTTATTTCGACTTTCAATTTTCAAGATTTTCACATATTTATAGATCTATTTGATTTCAACTATTTATAAAATTTAAATTTTTATAAATTAAAAATACAAAAAAACATGCCATTTTAAATTTTTTTGACGGCAACATTACTACTTATAATAAATTTTAAAGGTAAGACTGCAACCTTACGCAATCCCCACCCAAAATGTTAGCACCAGTCGTTAAAAGTTCTGGGTACATTTCTCTTAAACTTCTAAGATAGGGACAGTTTCAGTCTTTTACACTTCAATCGCGGCCACAAGTTGGCGGGAACCACGACAGTACGAAACAAAGCGAAAACGCGGTGAAAAGTCCAAAGGTAAAATAACGTGCGCCATTTCCACTCAAAATCCATGCCCTTTTCTTATATTTCCACCCATGTTTCAGGTGGGAATAGCAGTTTCAGGTGGGAATAGCAAAACAGGCGAAAATCGCAGCCATTTGCTCCATTTTTTAAGCCATAGGGGCGAGGAAATATTTATTCTTTCATTTTCTGGTGCTCTCGCAGGAAACCCCGGCTCTTTGCTCGAACCAGTCATGGCTTCTCTCTCTCTAAAGCCTTTATACGCAATCTTCCTGCTCCTAACCCTAACTCTAACCCTAGAATCCATCATTGTTCGAGCTTCGGACTCGTCCTCTCACTACTCGAAGTTCTCAGGCGTGATAATCCCTGGTTTCGCTTCTACTCAGCTTAGGGCTTGGTCGGTACTCGATTGCCCTTACTCTCCTCTCGATTTCAACCCCCTCGATGCTGTATGGCTTGATACCCGGAAGGTGAAGATTTTCTCCATTGGAGAACTTGGGTTTTTTTTCCTTTTTTTTTTGTTTGATCAGTGATTCGGTTGCTAAATTATAATTATTATTTGTGGTGAGTCACGAGTGAATTTTGAAGTTGCATAAGGTTTTCCAGTGAATAATCAGTTTGCTTATTTGGTAATTCTACTTTTGAATGATAGCGAATTTGAATGTTTAATCAGGACGCTGCAGTGAAGACTCGTTTTGAATGATTGATTTACTAATTGATCGCTTATTCAAGTTCTGTCGTGAACGCTGACTAATTTGAATGCTTAATAAGGTTTTGTTTCTCTTGTACGTTGAATTCTTATTTGTTTGTTAGGGAATGATCAGTCATTTTGATGCTTCTAATTGGGTAAATAATCATTCTTTTGAAGTAAATATCCTGTAAGTTTAATGAGAAAAAAGTTTTTACAGGAATGATTAGGCAGTTGAGTGCATGATTATGGTTTTCATAATAGATTGGTTGCAACAACGTTAGAGACTCGGTGGGGCCTCGTAGTCAGCCCTTTCCCAATTCAAGTAACACGGCCAGAGTCCACTCGAGTAATGAACAGGGCCCAAAAAGCCGTAATAAACAAAAACATGCTAAAAATATAATTTTATCTTTAAAAGTGAAACAAAACTACCAACTAACATAATAAATTCAAATAAGCTGAAAACAAATTATAAAACATGGATCTATAAAAAAATGATTTATGGTTGGATATTTGTCAAGAATATCCAAAAAAGGGAAAATACATAAATATGGCATTTGACAATAAGAACTCATAAATCATTGTAAAACACATCCAATTTGCGTGTATAATTTTCATAAATTGATCCTACAAGTTTATACGATTATTATTATTATTAATTTTTTTTTTTATAGACCCAAGTTGTACTCGGCTAATTGGTTCTGCTAGGGATTGAGTCCGAGCAACTTGGCCGAGTAGTTAAATGCTGTGCTGCAAATTATAACTCTTAATGTTCTGTATGTTTAGGGGATTTTGTGGAAGACATTAGTCATTTGAGTGTGATTATGTTCTTCATAATGAATAGGCTGCAACTAGAACTCTTAATTAGGTGTCTTTAGAGCATTCATTTATATTGATGCTTAATTATTCAATTTGAAATCGTGAGTTTTCTTTATAGTGAATGGTGATAATTTAAGTGCTTAGTTTTGTTGTGTTGTAGGTAATGATGAGTATTTTGAATTGCTTAATAAATGGTCTCTTGTGAATAAGCTCCAATTCGCATGCTTTTTAAGGATTTTTTTTAGTGAATTATCGGTAATCTAAATGCGCTTTGAAGTGAATAGCGAATACTTTGTATAGAATCAAGGTTTATAAAATAGGGAAAATTACAATTTTAATGGGAACACCCCATGCCTACTATATTATTGAACTTGTAACACTATATCACCAGTTATTGCTTTTTATTGAATTGCCCTTTAGATTTATGTAATGAATTTGACCTAACTAGTTGGCAATATGAATGTGATCCAGGTTATGTAGTGTGTAGTTTTTCCACTTGTTGACTGGAGTGATTAGTTTATTGAGTTAGGGTAGAACAGCATTTTCATTCACCTTCATTGTTTTTATTGACCATTGAGGAGCAGGGGGGGTTTACTTGATTACCCATTTAATTAGGCTTCATCATTTTTATTGACCATTAAGGGGCAGAGGTGGTTTAATTGATTGCCCAAATACATAATATCTAGCAGATGTTCTGGATAATGGTTTGGATGGTGAATATGAGATTACTTTTCTATGTTGTAATATGGGCATGGAGAAGTTGTGCCACATGTTTATCTTGTTTGAAATTCATATGATTTATTTGGAAGTTACATAACTTATGAGTTTGTACTGCACGATGTCTTAATCTGTCAATGTATTGCACTGGTTTTCTTTGACAAATTGGGCAGTTAAGCCCCTGAGATTTGTTTTACACAGCCTGCAGGGTTCATGATGCTAATTTGATGAGCTTATCTGAAAGGGTTCTTTCAATTTGTGGCTTTTGGTTACTTATACTTAAGTTGGACTTGCACAAGATCATATCAAACAATTGAATGAACCCTCAAACTGATATTTCTGATCTCATGATTTGTGCAGGTTCTATCTGCTGTGAATTGTTGGCTCAAATGCATGCTACTAGACCCTTATAATCAAACAGACCATCCTGAGTGCAAATCACGACCTGACAGTGGACTTTCTGCAATTACAGAGTTGGATCCAGGTTATATAACAGGTTGGTTTTGTTAATTAAGTAATATTATTTATTTATGGTTGAGTTTTTATGTCACCATAGTCTTTTTTTGAAAGTTATCGGTTCTTCAGTAGCAATGCTTTGTGGTCTTCTAATGCATCAACCCTGAAAAAATGGTTTTATTTGAAGAAATTATTTCCACTATGAAAGTGCGTTCTTATGTTTATATGTGATCCATAGTGAGCTGAGGCCCTTGCAAGTGATCTCTCTCTCTCTCTCTCAACTATTTGCCCTTGCAATATCATGAAAAAATAATTTATTTTTTGGTTCTTTACAATATAATGCGAGCTAGGTGCTTGATTCGTCCGGGCAAACTTGATGCTGGCAGCTGTGAAGTTATGTTGTCTGTTATCTTACTAACCAATTTGTTAGTATTAAATATAACATCATTTGTGTTTTTGATGCTTATATGTAGAAAATTTGGACGAAAATATATTGAGTATTGTTAGTATTAAATATAACATTTATTTTTGATAGATACTTGCTAGTCTATTGGCTTTGGAATTCATACATTTTGATAACTTTTCCAGGTCCTCTTTCTTCTGTCTGGAAGGACTGGGTCCGATGGTGCATTGAGTTTGGAATTGAGGCAAATGCAATCATGGCGGTTCCTTATGACTGGAGACTATCGGCATCAATGCTTGAGGAGCGAGACCTTTACTTTCATAAGCTAAAGTATGTCTATCTTGTATGGAGTTTGCTTATAATATTTGTATTAATCTTCACCAAGCACAAGATTGGCACATCAATTTATGACTTTTATTTACTTTCATTATCAATATTGACAAAAGAATTTGTTTTCCTTGTCAAATATGCTGGTATCATACTGGCCATTCTACTGTCAAAACTAAGCCCAAGATGCTGATCTTATAGGCTTTTGGAGTTGCATATTCTTTTGGTTAAGTGATAAAGCATTCATTGAATATGATAAATGGACATTACATCTATGCCAGCATTTTAAGGAAAAGGCCTTACCTTATCTGAATTATATTTGTCCCATCTTTGAAAGGTTTAAAACTTCATAAGAGTCAACTCTACCCTCACTAGAGTTGACCCAACAAGTTTTATAGAACACCATAGTCGTACAATTTCTCTTAATTTTTAAAGAGACTCCACCGAGTCAACTTGATAAGTCCCTGCTCTAGGCCAGGCCAGATCCCAAGCTGAGTATGAGCTTAAAACCATTGGTCTTAGTTCAGTATTTTGCCTTTTTGCACTATAGCAAGTGATGATTGTAGCCTTATGTCCCAGAATGAAATAAATCAAAAAGTTTGAGGATCTAGATCTCTAGGAGAGAAGGCTTGTTGACAGAAGGCACTTTGAGATAATAAAACAAAAGAGGAGAGAAGGCATGTTGAGAGCAAGAGAAGGAGACGACAAGGAGAGAGGGAAAGGTGACCACATTGGGGGCCAAAAGATTGGCCTAGGGTTTGTTTTTTATATAATATACAGTTAAGAATTTACAAAGAAGAACTTTGCCCCACAAAAATTACGAAAGGACTAATCAGTTCTAATATATGACAACACATTACTAGAGAAAGAGAAAAATCCGCCATTTGCCCTTATATAGAGTAAGTGCGCACTGCCCCTCAAGTTGGTGCATGAGTGTCATGCATGCCCAACTTGCTTATAATGGCATGAAGGCGGTCTCGACCCATCGGCTTGGTAAAAACATTGGCTACTTGCCTACTTGATCTTCAGTCCTGATTTGTGGAATGGATATAACTTTGGCTGCCACTTTTCCCTGGTAAAATGATAATCAGCAGCCATGTGTTTTGTCCTTTCACGGAAGAAGGGATTAGTGGCAAGGGAGATCACAATTTGGTTGTCAATTGCATGTGTATGGGCAATGCGATGTGCACTTCGATATCACTTAGGAGGCGCTTGTAGCCATACTAGTTTACGTACAGTTGACACCATGGCTCGATGTTCTGCTTCTGCACTGCACTGTGCTGGTAAACTCATGTTTTTGCTTCTCCAAGTAACCATGGTGCAATATCTAGTAGTCTATTGGCGATCAACTGGACCACTGGCCCACGCACTATCTGTATAGAATAAATCATGAATTACGTTTGAATAGAAGCCTCTTACCAGGAGTACCATTGAAATTTCTCAAACAATGTGTGATTTCCTCTAAATGTGAAGTGGCATCTGCATAAACTGGTTGACTCTGTTTATTGCATGGGTGATACCAGGACGTGTAATAGTTAGATAAATGAGGTGGCCAACCAGCATCTGGTACATCCAAACTTACCAAGGGCCTTGCATCAATCTTGATATTAGCGTCAAGTGGACAGTGAAGAGGTTTAACAACTATTTTGCCAGTTTCATGTAAGCCATCAACGGTATACTTTTGCGACGAAATAACTATTCCTTGCTTGGAGGTTGCAACTTTTTTTTTTTTGAGAATTGGTTAACTAAAAGAGGTTGCGACTTCTATACCCAAAAAGTACTAAAGGGGCACCAAGTCCTTGGATCTAGTTGTTGGTGAGTATGTCTTGAGAAAGGATATGCTGTCAACATCATCCCCTAGTACCACAATTGCATCAACATAGAAAAGAAGTCTAGCACCTTGTGGTCTCCTTTTCACAAAGTGTGAATAATCAGAATTGGTCTTGTGGAGTCCCATGGCAGCCATGACCTTACTGAATCTGTCAAGCTACACTTGCGGTGAAACTATTTAAGGCCACAAAGAGCCTTTCTTAGCCTAAGGACCATCTGGGAGGTCTCGGGAGAGCCTGGCAATGGCGCACTTGTCTTATATACTTCCTCTTCTAATTCTCTAGGAAGGAAAGTGTTTTTGACATCCAGTTGGAAGAGACCGCCCTCTGTGGGCAGCAAAAGATTGCAAAACGACACGAATGGTTTTCCATCTTGGCAACTGTTACAAAAGTCTCTTGCTAGTCAATACCACACTTCTAGCTGAAGGTTTTGGCATTTGGCTACTAGTTGATCCTTGTACCATTCAATGCTTCCATTTGGCTTAAAATTAAGCTAGAAAACCCATCAACTCTCTATCACTGTCTTTTTAGGAGAGAGATCTACTATATCCCAGGTATCATTTATTGCATAAGCTTGACGTTCTTCTCATAATTGTTTCTTTATTGTATTTCTGCCAACAATGTAGCTGTTTATACAAAATTTGCAGTCCACCATAGTCTTGTCATTTTGAACGGGTCGTGATCCATATTTCTAGCCCATATCAACTTTTTTATTTGAACTAATAGAAGACATTGTTAACTTCTCAATAAAGAACCATCTCGACCTGAAAAATATACGAAACCATCAAAACCCAATCTTTAATTCATATACTTTAAGTCTAGGATGCAACAAATTAAATTAAAGTATTGAAAGCAGCCCAAGCTAATAAATTCAGAGTAATTTACAAAATAAAAACTAGATAAATTCATAAAAAAACAATTACCCAAATTTTGAATATGAGTCACTAAACACCAACCAATTTGACTGAATGGCAATAAGAAATATTTGTTAGTTTAGAAATCTAAAGTATTGATGCAGTAATTCAAGTTACTATAAGCTACAAATATCAAGTATTTAGTTTAGGATAGAACAAATTAAACTCGAGTATTGAATGAAGTAACCGAACCCCAAAAAATATTTAAACAATTGCGGAATTTACTATAAAAAATACAAGTAAAAAATCCAATTAACCTAATATGCAAAAAAGACACTAATGCCGCATCAAATTTTAAAAAGAAATCACCCAAAAAATTGAAAATGGGCACAAAGTAGAAAAGAATCACTTTATGTGCCTTTCCAATCTTTGAACAATTTGACTAATAAAGCATAGAAAAAAGGGTGTTGTTTTTATAAGGTATCAACCTTAAACAAAGGAAGGCACATCTCTAAATCTTGCTAAAAGATGCAGTTTAGGTCCCGAAACACTTATGATGGTTTACGAATCTATTTAACCAGTGGTTTAAAAATTGTCGATTCAGAACAAATCGGTTGATTCGACCCGGGAATTGGTCATCCCGTGCCAATTATCGCTTATAACCGGAAATCGAGTGTGTTTAGAGGTGAATCGGCGATTTGTAGCGATAACTCGGCGAGTTGCTACAGTCACACGGGCGATTCAACCGGGAAGGGTAAGCTTTGGAATTTTTTAAAAGTTGGGGGCATATTTGTTGCCCGTACGTCACGGGGTTCATAACACGTCACTCGCAGGATCTCAACATGAGGTACACACGTCATACACCTGCTAACGCACGCACATTAACAAGCAGCCACCACAAACAATTTATACCAATCAAATCTTCTCTAAAACTTCAATGTGGGATAATTCCCATGAGGTTACATCGTTAGTAACCTTTTGGGCATCAAACCATCATTTTTTCCGTGGCATCCCAACAAACTGCTTCATACCACAAACCAAAGAAAAAGAAAGTTACAAGGGCCTGGGAACCTCCCCCCAAAGGAGCAATCAAATTGAATTTTGATGGTTGCTCCTTGGGAAACCCAGGACATGAAGGAGCAGGAGGGGTCTTCAGAGATCACCTTCACAATGTACTATTTACCTTCTCTGAATATCTCGTCATCCAAGATTCACAATATGTTGAATCAATGGCTCTCCTCAGAGGCATACAAAATTTTGACCGATCTTGGGGACAATTACTATTAGTGGAGGGAGACGCTAGAAACATTATCTCTTGGGCTTCTAGGATAGCTACCCCCCTTGGTATCGTGGGTCTATTTGTGATGAGATTCAACATCTTTGCAGGGATACGCCCGTCTTATGGACGCATATCTCGCGGACGTCGAACGGATTCACGGACCTGCTGGCCAAGGACGGAGCCAAGGCCCATGTTGAACATTAGACCATACCACAGTTGGATTCGGGTCGGCTACAGAACATGCTCACCTTTCTTGGCTTGGGATCTTTTGTGATCTACTCTCCTACTATCTTTGTACAGTTCCCTAATACTGTGTAAGGGATAATTTTATGACCCCATTTCTCTCTCTACTATCTTTTTACTTTTCCTGTATACTGTGTAAGGGGATTATTTTATAACCCTATTTTGTATCGGGTCGGATGACCTATTCTTTTTACCAGGGGTTCCGTGTACTTAAGGTACTCCTGGATTTTCCTTTACTATTTTGTATCTCTCTTTTATCGATACAAAAGTTAACAGTTATAAAAAAAAAAAAAAAACTGTGTGCGTGCGAATTGCTCTCTCCCTCTCTCTGATATGTATAATGGTGTATATGTATAGAGTAAATTACATACTTTATAAATAGCTCTCTCTCTCTCTGATATGTATAATGGTGTATATGTATAGAGTAAATTACATACTTTATAAATAGCTCTCTCTCTCTTTCTCTCTCTCTCATATGTATAATATATAAAGTAAATTACTTACTTTATATATATAAAATAAATTACATACTATAAAGTACATTACATACTTTATAAATAGCTCTCTCTCTCATATATATAATGGTGTATAAATTAAATATTTTATAAATAGATCTCTCTCTTATACGATGACATCTATCAAATGAAATAGTCTTCTTTTTATATTTATTTATTTTTAAGATTTAATCCTTTTTAAGATTAATTATATATTTATTTCTTTTTTATGATATACAAATATAAAATACATATAATCTTTAATTACATATAATTACAAAAATAAAATTCTATATAATAATTTACAAAAATTAACATAATTATATGAAATTGTTGTTTTTTTATGTTAATAACTTAAATATAATTATGTTAAATTTATGGCAATATAATTATTTTTATATACACTAAATTATTTTTAAATTATATGGAACTGTTTTCATATATTTTTAAGACTCTATTAGGCTATTCTCTCACGGGATTATTTTATTATGTGATTAATAATTAATTAAGTAGTTAATTGAGATTAAAAATTAGTACTAGTTCATAGGATATTAAAAAACAAAAAATGATACTAATTCTAGTTTATTGAATATTAAAAAACATTAGTTTAGAGGATGTTTTAAGAGAGAAAAATAACACTAACTCATACCACTTTAGAATTTATTTCTACATTGATAACCAAATCTTTTCTTTTATTTATTTTAATTTATTTGCATTATAAATTATATGATTTACTATTTTTTCTTACAGTTGTCAATAATACATTTTTAAAATAGATGATATTATAAGATATTTTGGATTTGTTATTATTTGTATAATAAAATAACTATAAAATGTAAACCAACAATGTCAATTTCAGTGTATAATATTATAGTTAGTTAGGTTGTAATAATTTTGGATTATAATTAGTTAGGTTGTAATAATTTGGGGTTTTTTAGCAGAATAGGGTTTTCTGCCAATTCGAGATTTTGGTGGTCATTTTTTCATCGATTTAATCCATTCTTTATTGTAGTCCATGCATGATTTATATTTCTTCCATGATAATTCTATGATTTTTTGTTGTATGATGTAAATTTAATGGTTAACATAAATTCATACAGGGAAAAAGCATCTCAATATTCACATAGTGACAAAAAAAATGAAAGTTAATAATGTAGTATCCCCATTTATTATTGGATTCCTAAAAGACAATATTTATAATGAATTTTAGTAATTGTTTTGGATTTTTTTAAGGCTTAATCCCACCAGTTGGGCCGATTCCCGATCCAGATCGCCGATTCACTGATCTCGATGGGTTTTTGGGCTGCCCGATCTGGGGCACCGATCTGTTTTTTAATCCACTGATTTTAACACTTAGTTGAAAGATTTAAAGCTCTAAAAATGGTGTAGATCAAGCAGATCTATAATGCTAAATTTTTTTGAGAATGGATGGTGTAGATAATTAGTTACAAGATGCACTATTTTTATGACTTAAAATCCTATTTTTTTTCATAGACATTATTCTCAATGTTTAGATAATCAATTATAAGGCTTTTCAAAGTCAAAACAACATTTTTGGGTGGGTTTTTGAGGATTGACTTGCCCTTTATTTCTATAATATAAGGTTGACACCTTATATAAACTTTTTTGTTAAATCCAAAGATACTCAAATTTATTGACATTTTATTAAGAATGGGTGACCCAATCTTAATAAAATGTCAATAAAATCAAATGAAAGGTCCGAAACCCAATCTTGAATAGGGGCCAAATTTCCAAAGCTAAATTTTGAGGGAAAAATACAAAAACATAAACCAAAACAGAAAAAATCATACCGAAGATTCACAAATAGCACCAAACTTTAGGCCAAAAATGGGAAATTGAAGTTGGCTCGAAACGGTGACCTTTGGTTTCCAAAAGACTTCTTTCGCAACCAGTTCAAGTCTAATAAACTATGGGATTAATTACTTTTCGATTTCAAAAGAAATAAAAAAGTTTGGAATTTCTTTCAATCTTCGAAAGAAATATCAATTACTTACCATTTGGTCTTCTCTTTCTCTCTAAGAAACAACTTAAGCAGTTTTTGATGGGATAGAATGCCCCACAAAACCCTTTCCCCCCTTTCAGTGGGAAAAGTGAGACATTTTTGCCCTTGCGTGAAGGTTTGTTTTCCACCTCCTGGCTTCAGTGTTGAGGCGCATAGGCAAAGGCGCAGGCGGGCACCCGAGCAGGTGCGCTTAACCTGGCTGAATTAGGTCCCCTCCTAGGTCAGTGTGCTTCGATGTAGTCGGTGATTCGCGAGAATTTTTTAAAATGGTTTTCCTACAATATTTGCTTTGGATGGGCCCTTTGTATTGGGTAATAATAGTTGTCTTGAATTTTCCTAAGTTGCCTGTGTTCAACTAAATACACCTTTCCTTAATTTGTATAAACTGCAAGATTTGGTATTGTTTATGTTGTGTATTTAGTATCCATTTGCTTGGATCATTTACTACTAGGCAGCAAAAACTTTGTTTTCCAGTTGTTGAATGCCTGTGCTGCATTTATTGGAAAAATTCGTTGGGTTCCCTATCTCCACTCTTTGATTAGAATGTTTGCTTAGTATTTCTCTGGTGTATAAGATTTAATTACAATGATGCTTTAGTTTTGTAGGAACTTTATTTTGAGTTATCATCCTGTGTTGCATTCAAAGTTTTTAAATGCAACAAATAAATGTTAAAGGATTTTCAAATGTGGATTGCATCTTTGCAGGTTAACTTTTGAGACTGCCCTCAAACTCCGTGGTGGTCCATCTTTGGTGTTTGCTCATTCGATGGGTAACAATGTCTTCCATTATTTTTTAGAGTGGCTGAAGTTGGAAATTGCACCCAAAATGTATAACAAATGGCTTGACGATCACATACATGCTTATTTTGCCGTTGGTATGCTAGCCAGCCTTCTATATGAAATCCCTTACCTTTGTCACCATAAATTAAGTAACTGCTACATTTTTCTGAACCTAATGACTTTCGGGATGTTTTTTAGGTGCTCCACTTCTTGGTGCACCAGAGTCTGTCAAAGCAGTACTTTCTGGAGTTACTTATGGCCTTCCAATTGCTGAGGTGATATACACACGCTCTTGATGCAGTTAATAGGTGTTCAAAACTTTATTATTTTGTTTTTTTTGTATGAGGGACTTCACTGCATTTTTGATATAGTTTAGCCATGTAGTCCTCATAAGATCATCAATAGCGGCTGTATTATATCTGCTATTCCTCTTAAGATCGTCAACATTGGCTGTATTATATCTCCTCAAAATCGTGCGTCTTGTTAAGACTGGTCAGTGATTGACTGCCTGAATGTTGCACACTAGCCACCTTGATTTGGACTGCCTACACTGTTGGGAAGTCTTGAATCCAAAGTAACCTTACATGGAAGTTACTAGGTTTCGTATTTTGTACGGACTTGATTTCCTGTCTTGTAGGTCATGGTTGCCTATTTTGTGGGTAGGGGTCATGGGAATCCTTATATTAGAGAGTCAATATCTTCCTAGTAACAAACTTACCGAAAGGATATGAAGCTAATGGGATTGTGTTTTTATTTTGATAGAGAAGATAAAGAGGACCTACAAGTGATTAATTTTGGGGGTTTTCTTTCTTTATCTATGAATTGGTGTTGTGTAGAGAAGATTAAGGGTGTAGAGAAGATTAAGTGTGTAGAGACTCCTTAGGGTAATGAGTAGGGAAACATTGGGAGATGAGAGACAAAGTGTTGAGAGAGGCTAATTGAGAGATTGAGTTGGTGTTTCTGATTCTCTCAAGTAAGAGCAATCTTGTACCCCTTTATCGTTGCATGGTGAAAACAATTTATCATCTTCATCAGTGGATGTAATCACATCTATGATGAACCACGTAAATTCTTTGTGTTCTTTCTTTCTTGCTTGCTTTGCAATTTTTTCTTGTGCTTATTGCTTGCTTGTGACTGTTTTACCTTTCTCTCTCTTTGCAAAAATCGACTCATCAGGTTTTAGAGCTTTTATGTGTAACATACCCAGCCTTTGCTTTTTTTTTTGGGTAGTTCAGTGAGGATACAGGCCCGTACCCGTTTTTGAAATTGTTAGTGGTTTTGGAAGGTATTAGGGGAGAATAGAAGCGTATGATCTTATTTGGGGTTCATGTGGTGCTACGACCACGACTCCAGCCCCATTCTCAACATACCTAGCCTTGAAGTAGTTGAAGGGTGATGAATCCTCACAGTAGGGGGATCATGTTTCTAAGCCCGTAGCTTGTTTATACTTACTGTCACTGTTGGATGTCCCATATTACAATTGTGGTTATCCAACCTGACTTCATGTTAGGGTTATAAATTTCCAGAGAAAACGGAGGTGGCCAGTTTGTAAACTGTTGAAACTTTCTTTAAATCGTAAAAGAAAGAACTATCATAGAAAGATTCTTTCATTTGTAATATCTTCTTATGTTAACTCAAGCAATAGACTTGTTGTTTTTCTGAAGTATTCCTGGTTTAAATTTTCTGTTTTAATTTTTTTTGGTTCCTATACGTATTTCTTCTTATTCAAACTTTATTAACATTTTCATCGAGTTAGATGAGGTTAAATTAACCGGAAATCAGAATTTTGGACTTGTAATCTTTTGACTTTGACCTTCGGTCAAGTTCTAGAAATAGTATTATTATATTCTTTGAGAAATATGTATTTCTATCTTCAGAACCATGGCTTATTTCCTTTTTTTCTGAAAACTATTTGTGGAGTGGTTGAATAGATTGCTATTCTCTGGTTCTAAAACATTTGTTGTACGTATTCTTATCGTCTATTACTCAAGGAAATTGGTAACGGGAAACAGCATCGTGCCCCTACGATAGGCAAGTCTAATTTGTGATAAAATTGTTCATGGCTGCCAGTTTGTTTAGTAGCTCTGGTTAGTGGTGTTTTCTTTTCTTGTATAATTTGCTACTCTCTGGTCCTGATCCATTTGTTGCCACATATTCTTATCGTCTATTACTTGAGGAAAGGGTAATAGGAAAAAGTATGGTGCTCTGATGAGAGGCAAGTCTAATTTGTGATAAATTCTTTTCTGGATGGCAGTATATTTAGTAATTTTGGTTAGTGGTGCTTTATTTTCTTGCTTATTTTGCTACTTTCTGGTTGTATCCATTTGTTGAACATATTCTTATCAGCTATTGCTTGAGGAAATAGGTAATAGGAAACAGTATGTTGCAGCAGGCAAGTCTAATTTGTAACAAAATTATTTGTGGGTGTCACTATATTTAGTAGTTTTGGTTTTTGGTGTTTTCTTGTATTCATTGTTAAGTTATTTCCCTTTTCTCAAGTACCTCACATTTTGTACCGCATATTTTTTGTTATTTTATTCTGTGTTTGTTGGTTTTTATTTCCTAGTTATATTTATATCCTGTTGTACTTGTTTCAAGTCATTTATTCTAACATATTTTTGTTATTTTCTTTTCAAGTTAACAGGGAACAGCTCGTTTGATGTACAATTCGTTTGGTTCGTCTTTGTGGTTACTGCCATTCTCAGAACATTGTAGGGCAGATAATTCGCACTGGAGACACTTATTTGATGGGAAAGTAAGAGGAAATAACACAAGCCATTGTGCTGATGTGGAATTTCAGCTGAATTTTTCTGGATGGCCAGCAGACATTATCAATATTGAAGTTCCTTCTAAGATGGGTGCGCTTGTATTTCTTATTCTATCTCCGTAGCCATGCAGTTATTATTTTGAGTGCTCCATATATGAAATTTTTGTGGTGTTGATCATGGCAGGCAACAGTAGTGCCTATCCATCTTTTGCAGAAGAAGCAAATGCTGTAACATCAGAAATGGAATGTGGAATGCCTGTTCAGTTATCTTTTTCAGCTAGAGAGTTGTCAGATGGAACCTTTTTCAAAGCAATAGAGGACTATGACCCGGATAGCGAGAGGCTTCTGTACCAACTCCAGAAGTGAGTGTCCCTATGTTTTTTAGATTAGTCACACCACTTCTTTTTTAAATGAGTGGAATTTGTATTTGGTAATCTTGGCGATCCTCACAGCAAGGCAGCATATCAATTTTTAAGGCATTAGTCACATTGATTAGGTTTCTATTTTAAGAGATAAAATAACTGAGTTATTTTACTTTTTTCCTAAGTTACAAATTTAAAAATCGGTAAATATGCCTCAAATTGGACTTAGTTGATGAGATCGTTTCAGCTAAACAAGCAAGGCAAACTTTTTTCATCTGAAGTTGGAGCAATTTGAATTGCATGTGATGGTGTTTCATTTTCCGGGAAGAGGCTGAGACAAAGTGAACTTGAAAACACTTGTCTATGATTTAGTGTATGAATTGTCTTTTTATTACTATAGATATTTGTTCGTGGTGCTTCCTTTTTTTGAACCTTTTTATGTATTTACTTAATCTCTGTTATAGCCGCATACATAATATGTTATGTACTTAACAGTTGTGCATTCTAGAATATGCAACAGTTTTGAGGAAAAATAAAATTGTTTTGATGAGTTTGAGACAGATATGGTTATTTATGTGAGGAATAAAAAAAATGACATAAAGCAGGCAGAGTCAAATGCTTTCTTGTTCTCATTTGCTTCCTTTTTTTTTTTATTAACAGTTGGAATGGAGGGCGGGACTCTTATTCTTATTTGCTCTTTGAGCATTTTTTCTTACACATCCTTGATTCAAGTATCTTTAGAAGCTTGATGTTTTGGGAATCTGAGAATTCTTATTGAAACGATTTTGGGTCTTTATGGTTTAACTTTCAGGTTGTATCATGATGATCCGGTGCTTAATCCTTTAACACCTTGGGATAGACCACCATTAAAGAACATTTTCTGTATATATGGTGTAGACATGAAAACTGAGGTATTGTGCATATTCCAAATTCTATGTTTTATCATATTCTAATTACCTCTTAGTCTTAGGCTATATACATGGAATTGGGATACATCCACTTTCTTTTTTCTTATCAGATATCTTGTTGTTCATGCCGTTATGTAATTTTGGATTAGTGCTTTCATGGTTTAGGGGGAAACTTATTCCTTCCGTAGAAATAGTAAAGTTCATATGGCAGTCAAATCTGCAGTAAAATGTTCGAGAGCCCTAATAAAATGCTGATAACCGGAAGAGCACTCAAAAGTTGATATTTAACCTACATTCACCATCAATGGTTTGAGTTTGAGCAGTTATAATGTCTAGCTTTTAGACAACAGTTCAAAATCCAACCAAAATAGAACTGAAATGTGGATGAATCTATGAAAAATAAAGGTATTGGTAAATTCTTGTCTGAATGTCAGACAGAGTCTTGATCTGAAAATGGTAGAAATACTCTGGCCCAATGAAAGCAAAGCAGATGAGTGAAGATGGTACTGCAGGTGAAGGCAAGTAGTTGCTTGAAATATAAACTCCGGCTGGGTTGGCACAGAACCATGTCAAGTGGAGTAGATGAAGAGTTTTATTGATGACTATGGGAGTTCCAGTGTTCGATTTGCTGGTGGGGTGGCAATGTATGACTCTATATGGTCATCCTCTCATCAAGTACATTCTGAGAATATACAGGTCTATTAGTTTTTGAGCATGCTTCTGATTATCACCATTTTATTAGGAGTTATTTTTAACATCATTTTATTCTGTGTCTGGAGTTGCTTATGTATAATTTTGAACTTGTTTCTTCTACCATACATTTGAAGTAATTTTATCAAATATGACTGTAGGATAAATTTTGGGATATCAATTGATACATCAAATTTATTGTCCTTTCCTAAGTCATATTGTGTTTAAAAGGTCATAGTCATAAGAAAAGTGGAGCAAATATTCAGGTTGTGGTCATTGCATATCATACTTAGACTGAGGTATCTGAGGTAACGGTTTAATTTTGGCGTTAACCACATTTTGATGGTGGAATCTATTGTGGTTCATTAGTATTGGAGCCCCCAAAATGAAATGGCTTTATGTGTACTTTGGTCATTGATGAAATATTTGGCTTCCCCACCCCCTTTCTTTCTATACCATAATGTAGTTTGTTTTGTTGGTAATGGGGTTATTTAATGCTTGCGTATGGCATTATTCTAAGTTTTCTAATCAATGAATTTTTCTTAGTGAGAGATGTATTTTGGTTGTTCATGCTTTATTCATGTTATGGATTATATCAGATCACTTTAAATTTTTCTTTCCAGTTTACTATTTGTGCTGAATATGATGGTGATTGTGAATCAATAGAATATGCTTGGTAATGTAGGTTGGGTACCATTTTGCTCCAAGTGGGAAGCCATATCCTGATAACTGGATCGTAACTGATGTTATATATGAATTTGAACAAGCACTAAACTCAAGGCAAGTAGCCTTAAAGTTCTGTTGGTAATAGCTTTATCATTTGAATTTTTTCTGAGATGCATTATTCAATGTCATTCCAATCTTATAATACAGGTATTTTGTATTATTTCTCATGACCATGCTTTTCTTCTTGTACAGGATTGGTTGCTTTCTTGATTTATTTATTTGTTTCTTCAACGTAACCAGAAACACTCTGTGGATTTGGGTTTCTCTGGACAACATAAGAAATGCACTTTTTATAAATTCAAGAAATAAATTATGGCTCCTCTAGCCTTTATGTTGTGTTTTTTTTTTGTTTTTTGTTTTTGTCAGTTGCATTCTATTAGTTGGAGATAAGGTTTAGATGTTTAGAATTGTTAGAATGGTGTTAAGCCTTTTTCAACTACGTAGGGTTAGCTCTCACCTCAACCCTAGTTCCTCAATGGGAGATAAGAAAGTGGCGGGCTTATAAAACACCTTTTCCCCCATCTGCAGATTGTCCTTACCTTCTATTGTCATTCTTCTGATATGTTGTGCTAAATATTTCCTTTCCTTTCTTTAAGTTCTATGAAATCTCTGTTCTATGAAATCTCTCTCTCAGTTGTCTTTCTACTAATTTTCTATCTCTCTATCTTACTCTTTGTCTTTGTTTCTCTCTTTTCCATCTCTTTATTTTTTGGGAAAATTTCGTATAGAACCCTAATTCCTCGTATTATTTCATGGTAGACCTTCCTTCCGTTTTTCTTTCAAGCGGCATAAGAAAACCCTTAAAGATTTCACCATGCCCCCTCATCTCTTAACTTCCTCTTTTATTGACTTTTGATCATAAAAATTAGCTTCAACAAATCTTTTTATACCATTTCAACCCAAAATTTTTTTTAGTATGGGTGGAAAGAGAAAAAGAGGGTTAAAAACGTTTTTAGGGATGAAATGGTATAAAAAGATTTGTTGGGGTCTAATATTTATGGT
>NW_006500337.1:2842076-2885201 GCF_000471905.2 Amborella trichopoda | reverse complement strand
AAATGGTATAAAAAGATTTGTTGGGGCTAATATTTATGGTCAAAAGTCAATAAAAGAGGGAGATAAGACATGAGGGGTACGGTGAAATCCTTAGGGATTTCCTTATGCCGCTTGAAAAAAAAAGGAAAGAGGGTCTACCATGAAATAATATGAGGAATTAGAGTTTTATACGAAAATTTCCCTTATTTTTTTTTAAATTCTTCAAAATTGCTATCTTTTTCAAAGACTGATTTATTTACTTGATATTGAAGATCTAAGCATTATTGACTTCGAACTGGTATGTTAATAAATCAGCTATATTTCATTTACCATGACTGGAAGGCACTTTGTTTTTCTTTTTAGTGGCTCTGTGCTGCACATCTTTGTAGTCAAAGCCTAAAGAGTGATCCTTGCTTGGATGGCCTTAAACACTCACTTGGGCATGGAGGAAGAACTAGGCACATTTGACAAACATATTTACACTTGTTCTATGATTCACTTCTATACATGCCAAATAGGAATTTCTGAATTTCAGGATATAGATTTATATGTTGGTGCCTCTCTTTTTTGATTGGAGTGTTTTCATTTCTCTGTCTCAGTACAATCTTACTGGCAAAATGCTCTGAATATATTAAATCTTTGCATTTGAAAATTTTCAGTGTAAATGTTGCGCAAGACATACTTGGGTGATTTTCACTACTTGTTTGAAGAATGTGGACTACGAATTGAGTCTAATATATTTTTTTCTTCAGATCTGGGAATTCAGTTAATGGGAATCATGGACACACAAGTGGGGACGAGACGGTATGCTGAAGATACTGAATTAGGTTGAGGATCATAAACTCATATCCATGTCTTAGTTGTGGTACTTAGTGCCGGAGTAGCTCGCATGTTGTAAACTTTTTCTGAACCAATGTTGATTTGTAGCATTACTGTCATGGTCCTTTATCCTTAGCTCTTGGAAACACGCTATTTTCAGAGTGATATGGTAAATTCCTGTGCAGGTGCCATACCATTCTCTCTCATGGTGTAAGACTTGGCTGGGGAATCGAGTGAATGTTACAAGGAGTCCTCAGGTATCTTTAATTGCTCCATGAATCGATCATTCAGTGGCTTTGATATTGAATTTCCTATCATTCCATTTTGTGGAATATGATTAGCATCTGGAGCATGAGTTCATTATCATCATCGTCAAAGCTTTTTCCCAACTAATTGGGGTCGGCTACACGAATCCTAGTCCGTCATATTGCTCTATTAACGACCATACCCTCAGTGAGGTCATAAGTCTTCATATCTTTTTTCACTACTTCCAATCATATCCTTTTGGGCTCCATCCCTTACCCTTTTTTATCATTCCACTTGAACTAACTCGCACCTCCTAACATGTGCAGTATTGGGTTTGCGCCACACATGGCTAGCCCACATATGAGTTGTAATATGAATTTGTATTATTCAACCTTAAGTTCAATATGCAAAAATATGACACGAGAAATTCGAGAATTTTACTTGGATTCTGTAGATTTATATTCTATTTTTGCGAGTTGATAAATATCCAGTGCTTCATATAAACTTTCAATACAAATTGGGATATCAAAGTTGCATTTATTGATCATGTCCACACTATGCTGTCTAGATCAATCTGGATTTCCTTAGCTATGCTTTTGCATTGGTAAGTGGAGAAAATAAGCAGGAAAATGCTCAATCATAATTGAAAATACTCTATGGAACATGAGGAGTCCCTCCACGTATGTCCTAGCTGGACAGTAAAACCAATTTCAATCATGCTGTATGCAAGCCTGACAAAAAACCCTTAGCAGGCTCCTATGGTTTTCAAGATAGTAACAGGATAATATGTAGCTCTAGGTCTTATTTTCCTGATAACTAGTTTGCATGACTTTGAGAAAGCTCTCATCAAAATGATTTCTCTGATTGTTTTGACAAGACAGTTATGTAGCCTTATGGTAACACAAACATTGACCCTCTGATTATAACAAGGACAGAAGCAGAATACTTATGATCATGATAGAGACTATTATGTTGGGATAAGGCTCGGATGGTGATGATGCTAGGTGTTGTGCATGTAGTGAGCAATATTCATATTAAGTTTCAAAATATTTATACTTATTATTAATAGGTCTGTCTGAAGTATATCTTAGAGCCGAAGAGATCTATTATTATATCTTATATGTAACACACTTGAAGATTTTGAGCTTTAGGTTTGTAGCTTTGAAGTTTAAACTACTGTGAATTGTTTTATTTGGGTATGATTGGTATATTGTTTTGTAGCTTTGAAGTTTAAGCTACTGTGAATTGTTTAAGTTGGGTCTGATTGGTATTTTGTTGTCGGCTTGTCTTACAAAATTGGTTTTGTTTCTTTTTGAATTTATAAAATTTTAAAATGTTTGTATGTACCTTACTGTGAGTTTCCACCTAATCTTGATCCATTCGTCTTGCTGCTTCACCAGCTATTGAATTTCAGAATTTCTTTTTTTTTTTTTTTTTGAGAATTTTATATTTATTTATTAAAAAATTTAAGTTAGCATAAAAAAAGAAGTGAGTATTCATAATTCTCGAACTCTGCACTTTAGGTTGTCGGAAAATTTGGCGAAGATGCTACTTCTAAAATGAACTTTATTCTTCTTTCAGTTTGAAAATTTGCTTGCTTTTCATTAAGAATCTCATTGTCTTTCTCAATTTTTGGCTTGTAAATACAGTCAGAGCATGAGGGTCTTGATGTCCAAGTGCACCTAAATGTAGGGCATCATGGAAGAGACATAGTTCCTAACATGACAAGGGCACAGCGTGTGAAATATATAACTTATTATGAAGATGGTGAAAGCATTCCAGGAAGAAGGACTGCTGTTTGGGAGCTTGATAAAGGTAAACATATCCAAATGGCAGTACGTTGGTAATCACATTAGTACATTCTAATCTTTGTTTCTTAAGTTTAGGTTTGTTTGTCAACAGCGTCATTTTCCACCTCTTAACACCATTATTTCAGCACTCTGTCTCCATTGCAAAAGGTACAATAGAGTAATTTGCTTTTCTGTTGTAATACAAGGGCTAAGAGCGGTGTTTGCAACACTTGCTCAGTTGCAAAAGACTATAGCTAATGGTGGTCCTTTTTACTGCGATTTTTTTTAAGGAAAGGAATGGTCTATTTATTACCATGCATCCTTAACTGTATTGGGTTATTGCCTGAAAGATGTCCCAAATACGTAGCAGTTTGGATTTATGGTTTATTCAACTCAAAGGCAAAGTCTTTCTTTCCCTTTGGATACCTGTAAATGCTTCTCTAGTTATCCTCTATGTTCACCCTTTTCTTACACTTATGAGTAATACAGTTTCCAAGTACTTTGTGTAATTATGATGCTGAGGTTTTATGTTATTATGATGAAGTTACTTTTGGCTTGGAAAAGTTGCATCACCCCAAGCTGGCATCTTCTTCTTACCAATGGCCTCTAACATGAGGTCTATGCCATGTGCTATACAAGGGGACAAAAAAATACGCGACTTCTTATCCATTAATAACCTAGCAGCCGACATATTAGCTGGATACATATTGGTCACAACTTGGACCACTTTATCCTCCCTATCTCCTCTATGCACAGGTCAACTAAATTAAGAATGAATTATGCATCATGGGACTTGTCTGAAGCATCAATAAACCTCAAGAACATTATCCCTAAGACAATTCATCTTCAAATTCATGATGCTTCTGTTCCTCTTATCACTCCAACCACCCGTCATGACTGTGCAACCGTATACACCCCACACATCCTTGTGGGTTTTCAAATAGTTATTGGCTCGCTCCACTTCTTTTCTAAGTATGCTCTTTAAGCTTATAAGCAAATAGCGCTTTCAACCCTGGCACAAACTGGCCCACTGCTTCCAACATAGCCTTGAAGCTACTCAAGTTAGCAGCATTAAAAGAAATGCCTGCTTGGAAGAACCACGTCCTCACATATTGGACAACCTTATCTTTATCTTCTTTTTTAAAATGTGTTTCTAAACTTGTTTGACCCTTTTCTCGTGGTAGTACCTCAGGATTAGGGCGGGGGAAGAAAGTATCCATAGGCCCTATTCTCTTTTTGCCTAGATCCAACCTTAGTATAAACGTCCTCTTCCTCTCATCGAACTCCAAAAATGTCTACACTTAGAATTTCATCATGCCTTTTTCTCACCCATTGTTTCTTGTTTTTCATCCCCTCCAAGTGTTCTATCTTCTCTCTTCTGACCTCAACAGGCACTAGAGTGCATGAGGCCACATCCTCTCTAATGCCGACTAAATGCTTCTTCAAGTTGTTGATGCCGGGAGTATATGATGTTTTACAAAACTTGCACTCTACCCTATTATTGTCAAGTGGATTTGAACAAGATCCATACTTCCAACCTAGATCACTTGGCCCACTTGATCCACTAGAAGTGATTATCACAGAGACACAATAATTGATTGAGTATCAATGTGAATCATGCACAATATTAAAGTATTAATTATTTAAAAAAAAACATAAGAAAAAACTTTGAGTTTTACATGAAGATATAAAACAAATGCAACTACACTAAAAGAAGAACTTTACAATAAGATGCACAAATATACATATAATCATATATAACATATTATGAAACAACTATGGAAAAAAAAGGAAATAATATGAAACAAAAATCACATAATATGAAACAATGAGTATATGATATCAATCATCATCGTCAAAGCCTTTTCCCATCCAATTGGGGTTGGCTACACGAGTCCTGGTTCGTCATTCTGTTTTATTAATAGTCATACTCTCAGTGTAAGTCTCCATATATTTTCTCACCACTTCCAACCATGTCCTTTTGGGCCTACCCCTTGTCCTTTTAGAGCCTTCCAAATGAACTAACTCCACCTCCTAACAGGTACTATACTGGGTCTGCGCCACACATGGCCAGCCATCCTAAGTCTACTCTCTCTCATCTTATCGCCTATCGGTATCACACCTAAATTTTATCGAATGTATTCATTTCGAATTCTATCCTTTTTTGTCTTACTACTCATCCATCTCAACATCCTCATCTCCATTACACTCATTTTATAGGTATGTTAATTTTTGACCGCCCAACATTCAGCCCCATAGTGGAAAGCTGGTCTCACAGTTGTCTATAGAACTTTCCTTTCAACTTCATTAGTATGCAGCGATCACATAAAATTTCGATTTCACATTTTCACTTCACCCCCTAGTTCGAATTCTATTTGCAGCATCTTCCCCAATCTCTCCATTTTTTTTGATTATCGACCAAAGATATCGAAAGTGCGCTCTTTTTGGTATTTCCTAGCCGTTAATCTTAGCTACTTCTTCGTTTCTACCCCTATTATTACTAAACTTGCATTCCATATATCTGTCTTAATTTGGCTAATTTTAAAATCTTTAGATTCTAGAGCATCCTTCGAAAGTTCTAACTTTGTATTGACGTCGTTTTCGATCTCATCAATCAAAACTGTCATCTGCGAATAACATGTACCACGGTACCTCATCTTGTAGGTACTTAGTTAAGTCGTTCATAACTAAGACCAAGAAGTATGGGCTCAATGCTGACCCCTGATGTAGGCCTATTGTCACTGAGAGCTCACTCGTCTCTCTACTAGTTGTTCGTACACTAGTTAGCTCTCACCAAGTCTATGTAGTGTCTGGAGACTCCTTTCTTTTCCAACACCCACCAAATCAAATCTCAAGGTATTCTAATATAAACTTTCTCTAAATCAATAAAGATCATGTGGAGGTCTTTTCCCTTTGCCCTAATTTCTCAATCAGTTGCTTAAATAGGAAAATAGCCTCGATTGTTGACCTCCCTAACGTAAAACCGAATTGGTTTTCTGATACACTTGTTTCATATACACTTGTTTCATGGGTATATGATATCAATCTGAAGAAAATAATCATATATAACTTCACATAAGAATTAAGATATAACACAATTATTAATTTACAAAAAACAAAGTATTAAAAAAATAGAATATCAAAACGTGACATACTTTACAAAAAAAAGAATCAACTATTTATAAAAGAATTCGATATAGGCCCAATTTCATCATCCAAATGAGGAAAAAATTCATTCATCACAAAATAATTCAATCTTTCAACTACAAACATGTAAATATATCATAAAAGGAAAAAAAAAGTAAACGAAAAAAATAAATGATTCACAACATAATACTTTATAGCAAAACAAATCAAAACTCTTATTCAAATATGATAATGCTTTAAAAATATCAAAATCAAAACGAAGTCAGCCCAATCCTTATCTATTGGATCACCAAAAGTCTTCAAAATCTACCACTAGAAAACACCTACGAACTATTGCCTCTGTTTTGGGAAGAAATAGAAAAAAATAAAATTTTTTGCGATCTTTCGATAAATCACATATTCGAGGTTTTTAAGGAGTTCTAATCTCTCTAGGGGTCACAGAATAGGTTGTGGGGGTTTAGGATACCCTCCAAGACTCCCCCTTTTTAGGGGGGAAAATTACCAAATTAACCTTGGCTAGGGCTATTCTTCTGCCCTCAGCATGTTGCGTCGAGGCGGCGCCTAGGCTGCCGCCTTGACTAAACCGCCTAGGCGGGTAAGGTGCCGAGTTTTCGAATATTGAATGGAAGAATAAAGACATGGGTGCATTCCCCATCAACAGATTGTATATACCCCAACTCTCTTGAGCCGGGGTATCCACCATGTGGCTCCTTCAAGAACATTATTGAGGGAGATTGAAAACCCATCCTCTTTATATCTACATTTGCCCAGTGAATTGGTGTTACAGGCAGCTTGTTTCCATTCTTGAATGAGATGATAAACTTGTAATGTATTCCTAGCTAGTTGTAATTCGCACATGCAGTCATAATTTTCACTTGCCTTCAGAAACTCATAAGCTAGAATATGATTGTTGCCATTGAAGATCTGGATGAATGTCCATATGGCTGCTCAAGATAGAAGCTAACATAGATAATTTCCTTTGATGTTGAGAAAGCAAGATTAAAACTGCATTTAACTTTAACAAATTACTTTTTATCGGTGACTAGTTCGTTCACTTGTGAAAAATTGTAAAATTGTACAATATGGACATGGACAGTTGATAATTTGGATGCTGGGGATGCATTTCTAATCATGGAAAATTTTGGGAGGTGCCAACCACGAGCTGGGTGAGTAAACCCCTCTTAACAAGCAATCCGCATTATTGTTGGCTGCATTTCCCATGCACAAAAATGATTTGACTTCTTTTGACACTATAAATCTAACTGAAAGTTGACATTTTTGAAAATTTTCTCAGCCTCTATCGTGGGAAACATAATAAGAGATGTTTCTTTGGTCTTCCATTCTATAAAAGCAAGTCCGAGTTTCATTTTTTTTTCTTTTATTTTAATATTCAAGTGGGAAGTTGACCATCTTGGTATGTTTGTTTGCAGTGAATCATAGGAACATAGTTCGCTCTCCTGTTCTTATGCGAGAACTATGGCTGGAAATGTGGCATGATACCCATCCTGATGCGAAATCGAAGTTTGTTACAAAGGGTAAGTTTATACATTGAACTTAGTTTAATTATTCTGTCATCAATTCATCATTGGGTAATGAAGTTAACATTTGTGTTTTTTGCGTCTGGGTTAATTAACATGGTAAGGAATGATGGAAGTTGACTTACCCAAAAAAAAAGAATGGTGGAAGTAGGAGATAATGGAAATGCTTGGAACAGGCTATTCCAACAGTTCCTTATTCTTATAGATTAAGGTTCTTTGCCTTCGTTTTTTTTAATTTTTTGTTTCAACAATTAACTTATTATGCCAAGCATTGTGGTTATCCACATATCACTTTATTACAAAAAGAATCAGCTAGAGTATAGGATATGGAGAATCAGAAGATGCACACGGAAAAAAGATATCTCCTCTTACAAAATGGACATGATGCCTACCTCTAAAGTCAGAACCCATTAGAACTACATCATTGCTGACTCAATCAGAAATACTCTAAAATCGTTGACAACCAATTCCAACTTCTCTAGACTTACTCATTTAAATGTCCATTAGAACCACCCAATCAACTTAAGTCCAATTGATTTCTATTCATTTAAGAATTGTATGAATGCAGCTAAACGAGGACCTTTGAGGCATGATGACTGTTACTGGGATTACGGAAAAGCACGGTGTGCTTGGCCTGACCATTGTGAATACAGGTCTCTCTCTCTCTCTCTCTCTCTCTCTCTCTCTTTTCTTGCCCAAAAATTTTAGACCTCACTGCATTTCTATGCTAATCTAGGTATCTCTTTGGGGATGTTCATCTTGGACAGAGCTGTAGGCTGAAGATTTCTCCTGATGATCTTCTTTCACACTATCTATAGACCTCTCAGTGAATTTCGTCACTTGTCAATTACCATAAGCTGGCATTTTGTAGCTACAACACAGGATAATTTCATTGCTTATCATGCCATAGATACCCTCTGAAACTCATAATTTATTTCAATGGTGCTAACTTTTCCGACTAATAATGTATTGTACATGTGATCATATGATCGGGATCATTCTGTAGGTTGATATTGACTTGAGATGATCAATTGTAAGGAGAAATTGCATCGTATGAACTTGCTTTTATTGCGCTAAATTTTATCTTGAATTCCCAGCTAGTTTTTTTTTATAAAATTGAAATTTTTTATCTTGACATACAAAAATTCAGAAATGACCTTCAGGTTGACTATAATTTCGTTTTGTGTATTTTGATCATTTATCATAAGGTTTTTGGATCTTTCAGTCAATGAGTTTATGAAAATTTGTTAAGAAACTGCAGATGTTTAGAATTGCCTTTTGTCTTGTATTAGAAATCAGGGTTGTAAACAGGTCAGATTGGGGTTAGTCAACCCCAACCCTGACCGGACTTTTAAGGCTCCATGGCAGACCCAGACTCTGGGTCTAGGTTGAAACAATATTATGTAATATATAATGTGCGTCTGTATGTGTGCGGTGAAATGCTGTCAAACACTTATAAATAAATTTCTATAGTAATTCACTTGCACTTTCAATTGTCCAATCTTGATTGAATGGTTGGGATTATGTTTTATTATTTTATGTTTTTTCTCCACATTAGATTTGGTTTACTTTTTCTATGCATTAGATTTGGTTTAAATTTACTATGTGAATTTTATTCATCTTCATGCACTTGAAAAAATATAGAAAAATAAATTGAAAAATGATCACAAATATAATGTAATTTTTGTCTATTTAGAAAAAAAACCTCGAACTTTTATAAATGTTGTCGACGTTCTTTTTTTTCCTTCAAATTTGAGCGTTTTGTGATAAAAAATAATGTTCACAGTAGTCATATTATTGTAATAATTATAGTATAATATTATGGTATTTAAGTACCATAAAACCTAAGATATATTTAACTGCCGTATGAAATGCCACAGAAAAAGGAAAAAAAACGAGAGATTCTGGTTGATAGAGAGAGCAGAGACGCGTTTGAAGCTTGCAGCATGTGCCTGCGAGCGAGAGGTGTCATCCTTGCTCCACTTCCACCATTAGAACCGCGAGTGAGTGGCAGGAGACCAATGTCTCTCTCCGAGGGTTTCGTTGAGTTATAGAGCGAGAGAGTGACAGGAGAGGGATGAGCGGATGGCTGCGATTCTTATTTATTTGAATATGTTCTGAGATAAATATATTATTTAAATGAAAAAAAGCAAAATATAAAACCATTATGACCATGTGAAATCTCAGCTATTAGAGAGGCGGTTGTGCAACCTTCCACCAGTCAACGGAATACTTTACCTGAAGGTCCATTAGGGTCATCTTGCCAAGTGTTGTTCATCACAGTGCGTGAATCCTAATTAAAGATCATGATTTCGGTGGAGTTTTTTTAAGAAATCTGATAGAGAAATGTGTGTAATGTGATCCGGATGGATATACAATACACTACTTGATAGAAAGCCTACTTAGATTTTATTTTGCTACAAGTAGGATCACGTGTGGTACACGTAGAATGAAAAAAGCGATCACATAAATAAGTAGGTAAATATGTAATGAAAATATGTTTCAAGCATTTATGTAAATCATTTCGTAAATATGCAATAGAATCACTGTCAAGGCTGAAAGCCTTCATTAAGAAAATATGTTTATTCATAAGAGTAGTCCAGTATAGAAAGCAAACCAGACTTCTGGCTCTCTCATGATAGTCTTTCTGATCCTGTATTTAATATGTATTTGTATACATGCCCCCCCCCTAAATGAGCGACCTTGACCCGCAAGCACGGAAGCAATAAACAGTTACAGGGAGTCCGTCCACTAAGCTCTTAGTGAGAGTAGTAAGTAAGGCTGGCTCTAAGATCTAAGGAATACAGAAGCACGGGGAAGCGATATATTAAGCAGCTTAATCCTACTTCTTATTCTAAAGTATGCAAGTAGAGCAAGGCAGAGGGGAGACTACTTGAATATATTGATATGCGTTAAGCGAGCGCTTAAAATTTCCAATGGAAACGTGTAAAATATATTCATAACATTACTCTATGACATTAATTATATTTACATAATTATTTTAATATTACTATCACATTATTAATGTTGATTTTAATATTATTATAAAAACAGTTAATGATAATAATTTAAATTATTATCGTAAATGTAAATTAATTATAATAAATTCATATAATTTTATTTTTATTATTTGAATATATTAATAATATTTAATTCTAATTTTAATAATTCTATATAATTTTCATAATTATAATTAGTGAAACGATACTATTATTGTCGTAATACATGAATTACTGCATTAATATTAATAAAATTGTAATAAAAATAAATACATATTGAAAAATTTATAATTAGAAACATATAATTATGATATTCATAAAAAAATCATATTTACTTTGTTATTATTTTATTAGTAATATGTTATAACAACTAAAGACATCATCAGTTTAAATAAGTTTATTATTATTTTTTTTAATTTTATAACTATATTTAATATCACCTGTAATTTTAAAGAATTTGAGTTTTTTGAAGTATGGTAATTTATATGTTTTGAAAGAAATATTAAAAAATAATACGCATTTGGCATTTTTTTTTGGTAGAAGATACTCTTTCTATGATATACTTTATTTATGTGAGATTAGACCCATGCTTTAAATGTGAATGGGCCTTCATTTATGTATGATTAGGCCTATGCTTTAAATGTGAATAGGCCTCCATAGATGTCCTATATAAAATGCTTTATTCCAATTACCATTTGACGTCAATTTTCAAACTTTATAGTTCAAGATCATCCCTAAAAAAACTGTAGAGTTCAATATCCTTTTGAACTTGAATGAGAGTTAATTGTAATATTTTTTAGTTAAAGGATTCAAAGGTTGCTATTGATTTTTACTTTAATTTGAAACATTGGAGGAGACTAATGGTAAATATAGTTAAATTGGGTAACAAACCAGTATTCTCTCTTATTCTCATTCCTATATACTTAAAAAAGAAAATATTCTATATCTGTTTTTTTTTTTTCTCATTCTCCCCTTTTCTGTATACTTATCCCCTCTAATTCTATTTGAGCAAATATTCCATTTTTGAGTAAATATTTCTATATCCCCTCTAATTCTATTTTATCTTTTTATTTAAGGATGTTGTTTCTATAAATATGCACCTCCAAATTTTATCATGTAATTTTGATATTAAAAATTCTTAAAAATAATTAAAAATCTATTTTTATATGTAATTATAAAAGTTTAAACTTCAAAAATGGCTATCATCAAGTAGATCTATAAATATTTAAAAATCTTAAAAATAGACGGTTGCAAAATGCACTATTTATGAGACACAAAATCTTTTTTGTTTCATATTCATACATCTCGAGGTCGAGATGATCAATTTGTGTCACAGTTTCACTATCTCTCAATCTGTCTGCAAATTGAGATGATCAATCTGTCTCACAGTTTCACTCTCTCTCATTCTGTCTCAAATTCGCAGGCGTTCTTTCTCTCTATTTGGGAATGAAGGGCATGATGATATAAACTATGGGCGAGATTAGTGTTTACAATCTCGTACTGGATTTGTTTGTTATTGATTTACATGTGGTTTCGGTCTTATTCCAAGCTCAATAGAATGAATCATAACAAATGATAAATTATAGTGGCCATCAATAGAATGAATCATAGCAAATGACAAATTATAGTGTCTATTAATCAGGTCACTCTGTTTGATACAACAATTTATCGGATCATTTCTTGCTATCCATTTAGTAGGATTTCTATTTATCATCATTTTTTCTTGGTTCGTTTGAGTATTTTATAAGAGTTTTGGGTTCATTTAGGTTCAACTTTAGAGATTCTCATAGAACTTAGAGGCTGCGAGCCTTCATTTAGGATCAACCTTAGAGATTCTCATAAGACTTAGAGGTTGAGAGCCTTTTAATTTTTGATGTATTGAACTTCATCCTGCTCTTTACTTTTTCTTTGGAATTCTAAGTCATGGCGCATGTGGATTTAACCCTTGGAATCCAATCACATCATTCTTATGTATTGCTTTTAAGTTTTGGTGAAGTTTATGTAAGTCACCCTCTTTATACCGTCAGGTTTTTTTCGTTTTCCATTTTTTTTTTTCAAATTTGTCTTCGATCCGATGTTAGAAACATCAAACCGCCTTAAAAATAAAAAAAAATGAGGTCTAAATGCAGTCCAATGTTTCTAAAAACAACGGACTGTCTTAAACTTTCAAAAAATACAGTCCAAATGGACTACATTAACCAGAAGAAATGAGCTCTAAATACGAAACGTTGGACCGCCTATTAGAATTTTTATTGAAAAAGTTTATATAGAGCCAAGGATCTAGACAATCAAATTTGAGCCCATCTCACTAGAAGTTGTTTTGATGCCCAAATATCCTCAAATTGATCATCTCGACATGCATGGACATGAGAAAATATGGATTTGAAGTTTTGAAAATAGTGTATTTTGTGGTACGGTGATCCTAGGACTTATGCAAAACTTTAGTAGGGGAAAACAATTTATTTAGAGATAGATAGGAAAACAATTTATTTAGACAGAGATGGATTTTTTTTTTGTGTGTGTGTAATAGATTTGAATGTTGCATCGATATTAATGGAGATCTCATCGCAACTAAAGTCCTAACCAATATGTATTTACTAATGAAACCAAGTGGTCTCTCTCACTACCACCAACAACCCCCCACCACTTCCCTACAAAAAATAAGAAGTAAAAAATAAAAAAATTTAAATTTAAATAAAATGAATGAGATTTATATAGAGACGAGGCTCTAAACACCTTCAAATAGTATTGAAAATTTGGTTTCAATATTGAAAATCTTTGTGATAGCCTTAAAATATATTTTCATCTTTAATTATAAAATTTAAAGATTAAAAAATAGAGTAGATTGAGTAGATCTATAAAAATTTGAAAATCTTGAAAATTGATGGTAAAAAGATGCATTATAAAATGCACTATTTCCAAAACTTGAAATCTATTTTTTTTCTCATGTCCATGCATATTGATGTCCTGATGATCAATTTGAAGATATTTGGGCATCAACACAATATCTTCTAATGAAGTTTTCGAAGTGGGCTCTAATTTGATTGTTTAAAGCTTCGGCTCTGTATACACTTTTCCATTAAAATAAAATAAATTCTAGTGCTACAATATTGTCTGTCTTCTTGTTTTGTTTTTGTTCATGTTTTTCATGGGATTTACTCTTTATCACATATGCATAAACAAACACAAGAACTTATATAGAGTGTGTTCGGTGTCTTGTTAGATTTCATAAGAGAGAAAATTAGGTGTCTTGCTAGATTTATTATATACAATGATGTTGTTTCATCAAGTTGCTTAGTATAAAAGGAACAGTATATAAAGAGAACTTATTTTTATTAAAGGTACGGTTTGTATAGAGCCGAGGCTCTAAACAATCAAATTAGAGCCCACTTTCAAATAGTGCCGTGGAATGGAATTTCAATACTGAAAAGTTTTGACTAGCCTTAAAATATAGTGTAGATCGAATAGATCTATGAAAACTTGAATAACTTAAAAATTGATGGTTCAAAACTACGTTACAAGATATACTATTTCCAAAACTTGAAATCTTTTTTTTTTCTTCTCAAGTCCATCCATCTTGATATCCAAATGATCAATTTGAGGATATTTGAGCATCAAAACAACCTCTTACCGTAAAATTTTTGAGGTAGGCTCTAATTTGATTGTTTAGAGCCAAAGCTCTATATAAATTTTTCTCTTTTTATTAAAGGAGGCGATAATCCCTTTTGTTCACCAGATTTCAAATTGGGTGGTTGTAGGAGTGTTATTTACTAGACTTAAAGTTGAAAAAAGAAATTTATCGAAGTTTGTGGCACAACCTAAGCCATCCAATTTGACTTCCAATAGCAAGAATAAATATGACCCCTATGTAACAAAGATAAATAGTCTCCTAGTATACAATCTTGACATAAAATCACTCATTTGTTGAGGATGTTTGGTGAGAAACTTTATCGGATTTTCAGCATGCTCAATGGTACACCACCACCCAATTTCAACTAAGATAGTAAGTGGTGAATGTGACTTTTTATACACTGATAGACATTCTTATTGTTCTTGATTGTTTTAGATTACTTTTTTAAGAACTTCCATGGCATTTCCTGTCTTCCTCTTGGGAAAATATTTTCGTTGCTTAGAATTTTTATTTGGATGTAACAAAAATGGGTAGGAACTTGCCCTTCCAACAAAACATAAATCCCCGTAAATTCTCATTGATCTTTATTTATTTATTTAGTTGAATTTTAACTTGGGACTTGACATGGATATAACTCTAGATGTTTGTAGAATCTTGAATCTATGTTAGGTAGGCAGCCAACTTAAAATCGTACCAAACTTTCCATGAATCCTGAATCTATACTTCTCTTGATAGAGAAAATGGTAGATCATGACTTGTGTAGGATGTAACTGATCCTAAATACTTGAAAAAAAAGTTTTGATGATAATAATGATGATGACGAGTTTTTTGCGCCTCTTTCTCACTCAATATTAAACAAGTTTATTAAACTATACATAAAATATCAACAATTTGACATGTCATCATTTATCTGAAAACACTAGGGGTGAGGACAGTTGGGATCGGGGCTTGATTTGACCAAATACAGATTTGGATCTACTCAGATCTAGATCTGGCTTCGAATAGTATACATTAGATTTGGGTACAAATTGGATTTTGGATCTAGATCTGTATCCTTATCCAAATAGTGTACATCTGATCCAGATCCAAATAATATATCGGATTTGGATTTGGATCCAGATTATATATCATTTAAAAAAATTATATATAAAATAAGAATTTAGTATTTAAAAAATCGGATTGGATCCTGATCTCGATCTGGGTCAGGTCCAAATCGGATCCATTGACACCCAAAATTGATCCGCATTTTAATCCGGATCTGGTTTTTATATCCCGATCTGAATTTTGAATCCAACTCGGATCTAAATAGGGTCCGGACTCCGGGATTCACATCTGGATCAGGTCATTTCTCACCGCTACAGTTACCATATCCACTATTCTAAGAACATTTACAATTTATTCATATTATGTCTTTTGCATTCTTTTACTGTTTGCATTAGTTTAGGGATCCCCCCATGCTCCTTGTGTGTGTTAGCAACACGTAAACAAGGGAAGTTTAACAAATCATAACTAAGACTTGAATTATTTAATCGGTGGTGGTCTAGACCTCAAGCCACATTTTGGGGCATAGGCCCTAGGTTTCTAGGGCCGGGCCGGGCTGGGCTGGGCTGGGCCAGTCCTGTCATGGCCCTTACCCAAGACCTGCCCGTCTTGGCCTGGCCCTCAGGCCACATTTTGTGGACTATAGTTCTTAAGGTTCGAGCCAAAACACCCCGCCCATTGCAAACCCTAGTTTTCGACATCAAAATTGTATTTAATAGTAGATTTTTTAAGCAAGGCTTTATTTATTTAATAAAGCCTGAGCCTCATATAACCCGTGTCATTTATGTTAAATAGTTCAATTTTGAGGTGCTCCCCAATAGTCTTGCCAGAGTTTTTGGTTCTCTACGTTTTTACACCTCTCTCTCTCTCTCATGTTTCCGGCGCCCTCTTCAGCTGATGGAAAATGGCTTTTATTGATTCCTAGGACGGGTTTTATTGGAAATTTTTTATTCACCCTATTCTTCATTTGTGTATATTATCTTTGAGTTATCAATTCAGAAGGCAAAGGGATTTGGGTTCTAAGGATTCAAGGCTAACGCCTATACATGGGAAAGAGGCCTGTTTGTGTATACGTGAGATTAAAAGACTCAGTCTGAAGCGGTCAAGACGGCTTTTTCCACTGATTTTCATCACTTAATAGGAAGCCCAACAAGCTTTTATGAATTCTTGTCGATGCCAAATTCCAATAGCATTACACTATGCCAACCCAAATTGGAATTTGGTCCAAAACTAGCTGAAAATGTTCAAGTTCACTTTTTCAATGTTGAGCACATCAGGGAAGTGTTTGCATTGATAGAATCAATCAATACCTGAGACCAGTTGAAAAACTAATGGCTACTCATCAAAGTCTTGCTGATTTTGATGAAAAGAACCCACCATTTCCTAGGAGTTCTTTTTCAGATGGACCCTATAACGAGAACAATCAAGACTCTAACAATGCAATCATTCAATCTTTTTGAAAGCATGGAATATTGGTCAAGGCTTCGAATCTCATAGAAATAATGACTAGTATTAGCCTGATCCTAGACTTCCATTCATGTATAAGCATAATTAGGGGATTGATAAAGAGCGAAAGAGCTGACAAGGCTGCGAAGGTTCTACGCCTAATGGTTATGTCAGGTGGGGTTCCTGATATCATCACATATAACATGCTTATCAGTGGTTTACGTTGAAAAGAGCAGTTAAAAACTCACTATCTCTACTCTAGATGACATGAGTGCTAGTGGTTGTCCCCCTAATGCTATTACATATAACACCATAATCAGAAGCATGTTCTCGAGAGGAAAGTTCAATCAAGCAATTGCTTTTTGGTTGAATCAATTGAGAAATGGATGCCCCCCACAAATTATAATTTCTACTATCTTGGTTGAATTAGTATGGAAACATTGTGGTATGGAACAAGCGATGGAGGTCTCAGATGAAATGGAAGTCAAGGGTTGCTCGTTGATGTAGTTCTGTATAATTCTCTTATTAGTTCTCCTTGTGAAGCTGGTAAGTTTGAAGATGTTAAGATGGCCCTTTATGATCTCTTATTGAGGGGGTTAGAGCCCAAGGTGATAAACTTTCAACACTCTGCTCCATTGCATCCTTGGCAGATGGCCAGAGGATGAAGATCTTTTCTCTATTATGGACTGTAATTCAAATAACCGAATTATGATTACTTACAATATATTGATCAATAGCCTGTGCAAGTCTGGTCTACTGGATTGGGCAATTGATTTCTTGGCTCAGATGGTCTCTCAGGGATGCTCACCGGACATAATTACCTATAATACATTTTGTGGTTGCTATGTGCAAGTGGATGAAGCTTTGCTGTACTCCATATTTTAAAATGCAAGGATGTTTCTCCTGTTCAAGTTACATATAATATTGTGATTGATGGTTTGGCAAAGAAGGGTGATATGGGAAAAAGCTTAAGGTATTAGATGAGATGATTAGGGTGAGAATTGAACCTGATGAAATAGCTTATACTTCGCTTAATTGGTGGGCTTTGTAGGACTATGGTGGAAGGTTGTGAACATGTTAATGGAGATGGTAAGAAAAAGATTTAGGCCTCAAATCGGTACTTATAATACAATGATCAAGGGTTTGTGCATTGGGAACAAGGTGGATGTTTCTATAGATATACTAGATGTGATGGTTTCTACGAGGTGTAGGCCTAATGAAGCGACTTACGGTACATTGATTAGAGGTGTGGCTTCTGCTGGTAAGACGAGAGGCCATTGAGCTGCATATAAAGCTTATAGAGCGCAAGGTTCTTAGGAAAGATGTCTGAGAAGACTGAATATGTCGGTGACGTCCTCTCAACAAGATTTTTATGGAGAAAGCTTAAGTGGCCCCTTCATTTTCCGACCAATAGCTAGTCTGAATCTTCAGCTATGCTAGGTATTTAATTATACTTTTTTAAAAAAAAACTGTTTATGAGCAGCATCCTGTTTTTCCTTAGAATATTGTTGCAATGTATTTATTATGAGAAGTGGAATGGCATGCTTAGATTGTGAGAATGCTATATTTTAATATCTATGCATTTTGTCAAAAATATTTGGAAGCATTTCTAAGACCATGCCCTAGTGACTATGGCCTAGCTGATCCTATATATTTTTAATAATGGACATAAGCTGGTGCTTTGAATGATTTATGCATTTATTCATTGAAAAGAATATGGGTGTGAAGTACACATATTTTTTATTCTTGCTCTTCGTGTGTGCGTGTGTTTGTGTGTGTGTGAGAGAGAGAGTATATAACAGGGCGTGGGGGAAATTATATGCAGCAGGGCAGGGGGCGCCATTTTTCATGTTTCGTTTATGATCGCTCTTGGAGAGTGACATGGAGGAATTTAGTACATTAATCTTCTTCCCTCTGTATTATCTTCTTAATTGTCAAAGAATGAACTCGTCAGAAGATGCTTCAACTTTTTAAATCGTGCAAAACATCCTAAATTCTGATATTCCGCAAAAAGCTCAACCTTTTCGCTTCGCTAAATAAATTTTATAGCTTCACTTCAATTGCCTGGAAAGTCCATATTTCCATGAGTCCCGCCCCCTCACATCTCTCATTTTCTTTCTGGTGTTCGTGTATCACATGGCTCTCACCTTTGTGTGCGTATATTCGCCCAAAATGTGTTCTTTCAGGTACATGGAGATAAAGAGGCCATATGGGGCAATCTAAGTTCACCTTGCTATGAGCTTGGGAACTCAGTTCCAGAGTACACCGGACACTCTGTGAATTGCATCTCAAGCAATTGTTACGTCAAAAATATTTTCTCTATTGATTAAATCATTGGTGAAGAAAAATTATATCAAAAGATAGATAAAATTAATTACATGTAGTGGGCATGCTGTACACTTTATTGAGGCAGTTGCTCTCTGTTTCTAGTTCTTCAAGGTCTTCTCGTGGTTCATAGTATGCTCTCTGTAGTCTCTTCTATGCTCTAATGTCCAGAATCTTGATTCTCCAAGTTCTCTAGGATCTCAGGTTCAATTTCTAGAACTCAAATCTCCAAATTCCATCCTTTTTTTGAAGTGTTGTCGGAGTTGTATTACTATAATTCCAAAATTACAACTGTTGGATGAGAGCATGGACAAAAAAGTGGTGCTTGAGGCAGCACAATATAAAAGAAATGGTGCTAGCGAGAACACATTGTACAGCCGACGTAAATACATACAAAGAATGAAAAATGTGGACTCATGGACAAAATGACTGATTAGAGTCCACCAGAATCCTGGTCTATAGGTCCCTCCTTCGTTACTGATCCGCTCTAGAGTTGGCCTCCTGCTAAGTATGCCGAAAGGAGATGTATGCAAAGAAAGGAAATATGCTAAAAAATGTAATGGAGTCGTCATGGGCATGGGCAGGTGGAAGCACCAGAAAGCAATGACATTTTTTGAAAGGTGCAGTTTGTATAGAGCCTAGACTCTAAATAATCAAATTAAAACCTATCTTCAAATAATGTCGAGAAATGTGATTTCAATATTGATTTCAAATTGGACTTCTATTCACACTTGGGCACTTTATTGCACATCCTTACCCTTTTCAGATTTTTCTGCACAAGGCGTAAAGAAGTGGGTACTTTGCTTTGTTCAACTCCCACATTTAGCAAAGTCTCCCCATATTGGTTATTGGGTTATGCCGACTCCCACGTTTGGAGGGCTATCCCACGAGAGTTACAATAAGTATTATTTTTTATATATAGAGATTACAATCATTATTAACCATTAGATATAATATTAGATTATTGGAGATTAATCGATCATTAGGTATTGAATATTGTGATACATTTTAATATATCTGATTTCACATCTAATAGTTAAAAATGGCTATGACCTCTTTATACTAAAAGTAATATACAAAATATAAAAATATGCTATCCTTTTTAATATATACATTTGAAAGTAACTTATAAATTTTCAAAAGGGAAAAGTTCATATAAGGTTGCAACCTTAAAATGTAGAATCACAGATACACCTCAAAAATCTATCGGAAATGTTGTTTTAATGTTAAAAAAACCCTCTAAGTGATCATCGAGATGCATGAATATAAAAAAAACAGTTTTTGAGTCCCGAAAATAGTGCATCTTGCAACACATTGTCTAGACCATCCATTTTCAAGATTTTCATATATTTATAGATCTACTTGATTTTAACCATTTTTGGAATTTAAAATTTGGTAATTAGGTATGAAAATAGATTTTAAGATAATACTGAGTATTTTTTACAACAAAGTTGCATATTATAATAAAATTTTAAGGTGTGCCTTAATTGGATCGTTTAAGGTTGCAACCTTATAGAAACCACACCCTTTTCAAAATAATTTATTAGTAATTTTCATGCTTTAAATTTCAAAAGCTTAGATATTGCAGAAATTGGTCGTGTGTGGTAAAAAAAAATACGCTATCTATTTACTCCTTTATGTAAAACCCTACCTAGAATTAATTTTAGGACCCCAAATTTTGGGAGTATAATCTTTTCAACGATTAGCCTCAATAAGAAAAAATTAAAAATTCCAATTGCACATTTTATACACTTGAAAATAATAATGTCGGGAAATTGAATAATAATCATCCAATTTTTAGATGGTGAGATTTAAGAGTTAGAAAACATATAATTCAAATTTTTTATTTGGGTGTGGTTTCTATAAGGTCGCAGCCTTAAACAATCCAATTAAGGCGCACCTTAAAATTTTATCATAACATGTAATTTTGTTGTAAAAAATCTTTAGTATTATTTTTAAATCTATTTTCATACCTAATTAGAAAATTTTAAATTAAAAAAATAGTTAAAATCAAGTAGATCTATAAATATATGAAAATCTTGAAAATGGACGGTCTAGATAATGTATTGCAAAATGCACTATTTTTCAGGACTTAAATTTTTTTTTTTTTTCATATTCATACATCAAGATATCGAAATGATCAATTAAAAGGTTTTTTCAACATTAAAACAACATTTCCAATAGATTTTTGAGGCGCATATGTGATTCTACATTTAAGGTTGCAACCTTATATAAACTTTTACGACAGTTTTCAAAATTTCAGATTGAAAAAATCTTCCTAGTCAAGTGATCGAGGGAAATAGCAAACTATACGCGCCCCGTGTGAGTACGGCTCGTTACAATTTCAGCAAGGACGTTTTCGACATTTTATTGAAAGCGTGCGGTAATTATCGTCAATTTCGGAAAAGATTGGTGACCCCAAAAGCTCATCGTGCGCTTCTGCTCTCAGGATAAGCGGGCAGTTTTTCAAAAGAAAATCTCTCTCTTCTTTTTCATCATTTTCTCTCACTGTATTTTCTCATATTATCATGGCCGCATCGCTCCTGTTTCGCTCTTCTCTCTGTATAAACCCTAATCAGAGTTGCTTACATGGAGCACCTTTCAACCACTCTTCTTCTTTTTCTAAAGTGTCTATGAATCATTCAAAATTTGTGCTTCCGATTTCAAAGCGTTCAGAATTAGGGTTTTCGAGCTCTCAGCTGAGTGGCATTGGGATTTCATTCGGTGAAACCCTAAGAGGAGCCGTCTCCACCACCTACAGGCGGATGATTCAACCAGTTGCTCGTAAGTAACTCTCTTTCTTTGGAAAATTAGTCCTTTCTCATCTCTGAAAATGCATGGTTTTATTTTAAATTTTAATTTATACCAAGCATAGTTGGATAATTTGCAGGGTTTCATAATGGTAATTTTCTCTTTGATTTCAGAATGATGAATTGTGGTAGTTCCTATTTCCTGTAACTTTTATTCGTTTCTTTGATAATCATTAATTATTTTTTATAATAATACAAAAAATTTAAGCTCCATAAAAGCCCATCACCAATTTTTGATCATCAAACCCTTATATCTAGAGAGAGACTTTAAAATGGAGGAACGGATAATGTTTTGACAGAGTTAAAAGGAATTGTGAGAAATCTCAAACATTTATTTGAACTTGCCATTGTTAATTTCATTACTGTTTATTTCACAATAGTAATTTATCTGGCAATTTCCTTCACTCAAATTTATCTATTATTATCTTCAAAAGGGTATGGTTTCTATAAGGTTGCAACCTTAAACAATCCAATTAAGGGGCACCTTCAAATTTGACCATAACATATAATTTTGATGCAAAATATTCTTAGGATTATCTCAAAATCTATTTTCATATCTAATTATAAAATTTTAAACTCCAAAAATGGTTAAAATCAAGTAGATCTAAAAACATATGACAATTTTGAAAAGGACGGTCTAGATAATGTGAGGTAATATGCACTATTTTTGGGACTCAAAATCCATTTTTCTTTCATAATCATACATCTCGATGTCAAGACCCTCAATTAGAGGGTTTTTCAACATTAAAAAAACCTTTTCCGATGGATTTTTGAAGTGCATCCGTAGTTCTACATTTTAAGGTTGCAACCTTACATAAACTTTTTCCTTTTCAAAAACACTTAAGTAGAACGAAAATGAGGAATTGGAAAACATGGAGAGGGGGTGAGGGAGCCAGAAGGTTCACTTGAGGTAGTTTGCACTGAGTTAAAAGAAGGGCGAGCAGAAGCTTCACTTCAGGTAGTTTGCACTGAGTTAAAGGAAGGGGGAGCAGAAGCTTCACTTCAGGTAGCTTGCCTAGCCTCCTGGTTACAAGAAGGGAAGCTCTCATAGGCTTTCAATGATTTTAAGCCGGACAAGGCATGCTATAGGCTTTCAATGAAGGCGCTTAGACATTAAGGATGCAATTTCAAGTGATTTGTAGTTGATATTTACTGAAAGAAGTCTGAAAAATAAAACATGACAAATCACAAAATTGTGGTGTTAGGCAAAATCTTTTAGGATCTAACTGTCTTCAAACTTGCAAACTCAGAAAAACTGGTAGTACTCAATAACTATTATTGTACTCGTTTCCTTATTTTTTTCCTGACGTCCTCTGTCATAATCAAACTTTTAGGAATATGTTTTATTGGCATCATGCTTGTGCTGAATTGTAGATTTCTGTTTTAATGGTTTTTTCTAGTTTTGTGGGTTTTCAAAAGAAGAAAAAGGTCATGAAGCAGTTCTATCTGAGATAGTTCTATTCTAAAACAAGTTAATGTTATTTTGTTCTTGGTGTTTCAGGGCGCGTCTGTCGCTTTACTGGTAAGAAGGCCAATAGGGCAAACAAAGTCTCCTTCTCCAACCACAAGACCAAGAAACTTCAATTTGTTAACCTTCAATACAAGAGAGTTTGGTGGGAGGCAGGTAAACGCTATCTCAAGCTTAGATTATCAACAAAAGCTTTAAAGACAATTGAAAAGAATGGTTTGGATGCTGTTGCCAAGAAGGCCGGGATCGATCTCAGAAAAGAGTAACAACTCTGCCCATCTATTAGCTCCCACTCTCTATGGATTGTAATCCACCATAAAAAAGTGAGAGAAAAGATTCAAATCATATTTTCTGGGTTTTGTTTTCCAATTGGTTTGAGCAATTTCTTGTTAGAAGACTGGTTCATGTATTTACTTCCCTGTTTTGGCAATGAATTTGTATTATTTTTTTCAGTTATTGATTTTTCTTTCTATACTTCTGTTTGTGGAGATTCTATCCAGTTTTAGAACAATGTTGTTGCGCCTACTGATCAGAGGTCGGTTTGACCCAGACCATAGAACTAAGTGGGTTTATGGGTTTGAGAAGCGGTCCGAACTGGGTCCTCTGCCTCTGAACCAGCTGGTTGTATAAGTGGTTCTCCTATCTTTCCTGCTCTGAAATGTTTGATTCAATTGATTCCTATTTTGATTTCTAGTTTCTTCAGTTTTTTCTTCTTTTTCCCATCCTTCTCTTTAAGGAAGATCTATATCACTTTGAACGGATGTTATTGATTTTCATCATATTTAAGGGCTTTTTAAGAGAAAATCCTTTTAAGATTTTTCTTTAAGAAATAAGAGCTCATGAGATTTTATTTTTGACGTTGGCCCTCCTACTTTTTATAGAGGTATAATAGACTGATTCTCTTTTAAAAACAAAATTTTAAAGCTTCTCATCTCTTACGTTTTTTGCCATGGTTTCTATTTGAAAAGGGATTGGCTGCGAAGAGATCATTTATCTTTTGTACTTGGAGGTCACGATCTTTCTTTATCTCATGTTCTCTTTCTAAAAATGTGAAAAGATGCAAAAATGAGGTTGGGGTTGAGAGAGAGTGGGAATAGACTCCGTTCTCTTTCTAAAAAATGTGAGAAGATGCAAAAATGAGGTTGGGGTTGAGAGAGAGTGGGAATAGACTCAAAAATGAGATTAGGCTTTTAGCGAGGAAATATGAGATGGGGGAAGGGGTTAAGTTTCTAAAGAGAATGTGATTGGAGGCAAAAGTGATTAGATTTCTAAAGAGAGATTATCATATGAGATAATATTTGGGTTGAGTTTTTAGAGAGAATGTGGTAGAAGAGATGAACATGATGTTGGGTGATTTGAAAGCGAATGTGAGAATATGGAATAGTGAGTCGGGTTTTAGAGAGAGAATGTGAGAGAAGAGCTTAAAAAATTAGGTTTTGAGCGAGGCAAAAAAGGTAGGAAAAAACATGGGAAAAAAATAGTACCAGATGAAAAAAACGAGACTAAGAATTTATTTTTAACAGGGGGAAAAAATAGTATATATGCCCCACTACAAAAAGGAGTGGAGCCAAGGTCAAAAAAGAGTTTCGATAAATCCAATATCGTAAAAAAAGAACCTAGTAAAGCGTTTTTAATTAAAAAAACCCTCTATTTAATGTGTGAAATTATAAGTTCTATACAAAATGAGTGGCTGTGATTGTTAGGAAAAGTTCTGATAAGAAGTCTTTAAAGGAGAATATATACGGCGAGGTGGGATTCAAATTCTGCTAGCCGTTTATAGAGAGGATAATAGCAAAGTTAGTCCACTAATTTGTAAATAGATATCAGAGCTATTGCATAACTTTAAGCAACTGGTACCCTAGAATTCTTTGTTGCAGTAGAGAGGACACATGCTCAAAAGATTTTCAGACCCTTACCTTAGTAAGATCCGTTTTGGATGAAGTGATTTTTTTGCCATTCCTCCATGGAATGATGTATTGTTTGGAGGGATAAGGATGTTTGTATTATGTGATTGTACATTGCAAGGCTATTTATTTGTGGCACAAAGCATACAAGACCAACTGCTTTTTTTGTTAGTGCCACAATCAATCACTGATCATCATCATAAAAGTTTTTTTTTCTAACTGATGAGGTTGGCGACATGAATGCTGATATGTCATTTTGCTCTATTAAGGATCTTACTTTTAATAAGATCATAAGCCTTCATATCTTTTCTCATTACTTCCAACCAACTCTAAAATGTTAATAGAGGGAGCTATAGGTGTTTTACATAGTTCAAAATTTTTTTGCTGGTTATCCAAAACAAGGATAATACCACACTGTGTTTTACATTTAACAAATCAACCACAACCTTCTTATATGAAAAGTAAGTAGTTTTATTGTATGTTTTTTATTTTATTATAAAGGAGCAACTGTATTTCATTACATAGCATAATTAAAGTATAATAAAAAGAAAATAACAAAATTTTGTATGGTGATTTTGTTATTCCTTTAACAAGTGCCATTTCTTTCCTTGGTAAATTGGTAACAAAGGGAAAGCTTTCCATACGTCACTACCGGCTAGATATAAGGAATTTATATATGCCATCTTTTTTTCAACCCTTTGATCTAAAGGGATGGCTAAGATGACACCAATCGCAATGCCATACCTAACTAATATTTTATTTTTAGCTTTTGTTCTGCATATCATATCGACACCAAATTTAAGACATCCAATCCTCTCATAGGTTTGTACCTATTAAAAATATTGAAAAAATATTTTTGACACGGAATTCAAAAGCATTTTGGTTATTTTATTTATTTATTATAAAAACATTTTTTAATATTTCTTTTAAATGCACGACATTGAGATGATCACTGTCACACACATCAAATTTCATTTTCATGTGATGTGTAAAAAAAATTAAAAATAAAATACTATGAACCGTCAAATCTAGATCAAAAGTATCCCAGCTATCCATTTAGATCCAACAGCTCGGAGTGAGTGGCGTACATAAATTCCCTGTGCCCAGTGACAATAGAGAACTTTCACTTAATTCTCCCATAACAATATGCCGACAAGGGCAACGGTGGTTTTCATCATTTTGCAGCAAGTAAATGAAAAATTTAAAGCACCCCTCAAACGCAAAATATTTAAGCGAAAATGGTTTCCCATACTCCAAAACCAACTTTGAGGGGGAGAGGGACCCAAGAAAAGCTCTGAATCAGTCTCTACCCCAAAACAAACCCCTCAAGAAAAGATTTAAAATTCCCAACATATTTCAACTCCATGCCCATTTCAAAGTTTGATTTGGGTTTTTATTCTTTTGGGTCGATTTAAAAAAAGGGTGGGTGAGCTTTATTTGGTTATCCAGGACAAACTTCATGGGTTTAAACACTTGTCCTCCCAAACCCAAACTTATGTGTCTAACACTAAGCCTAAACCTTACAGGACAAATATGTGCTGTTCTTCTGAATGGATTGTAGATTTAAGCGATTTGGGGCTCCAAATCAAATCTTAAATCTTAATTGAAGAAATTGGGGTGGGGTTTCTAAAAAAAATCTCCTCATATAGGGAATAAAAAAAGAAAAAAAAAGAGAAAAAAAGAAAAAAAGAAAGAAGATTTTGAGATAGTCCCCCTAAAGTAGTTTTTGAGGTGAGAGGGGCACCACGAAATACCAAATTTTGGGGCACTTGCGTGAACATCCGAAATTTTCCCAATACCGTACTTCACATAGCGTAGTATATACTTCGAAAATTATGGACATCCCCCTGGACCCTAGTTTTTAGAGCCCCTCGCCCCTAAGTAAATGTAATGTTTAGGATACCCCCTATATCTCATTCTTCTCTCATTTATTTTTACACTCACCCCACTTCTTTTTTTGTTTTTTAAATGAAGCTGGTCCGACGTATAGTTTTCAAGACCAACTTTTGGTTTCTATTGAATCCGATTGACACACATTATGCTGGATTGGATTGGCTTCATTTAAAACAATGAATCCAGTCCAACACACTCTGTGCATGAACTACTTCTGGTCCCTATTGAAGGTGCTCCAACACATTCTGCTAAATCGGCTTGATTATTTTTCTTAGGGAGAGAGATAAGAGGCGCAAGAAAGTGTATCTTGCTGGGGTATATTATCAAGATATTATATTATTGAGGCACTAACAGACCGCATAAGAAATTTCTCTGATTCATGTTAATCACTAGGTTTAGGAGGTTACATCCCCAAAATTTAAGGTCCTAAGAAACTCCCATATAGGAACTTGCCAAGGGGAGTGAATGTCCCATATGCTCCTTCCCCAAGAACAGCATGCAGTCTTTTTGCTAAAGTTTAGAGACTACAAATTCTTTGTATATCAACAGAAAACATTTCCAAAAATGATGGAAACAAGATCCACAGGGAAAATCGGTTGTCTGATTAAACAGCAACCTCACAAGTTCAATGTCTATTCCAGCCTTCATAAAATTGGATTAAGCTCCCTCACAAGTTCAATGCATGTTCCCGTATAAACAATGAATTAAGCACTATCAAAATTTCAATGCCCATAGGAGCTCAATAACATTGGATCAAGGAACTGGACTTTATATAGCTTTTATGAACTTATAATGCACAATAAATACCAATAATTATGGTTAAGCTTGCAACCAAGGTTGTTCAACACCAGTACTTTAATCATGCTCCATATATGGTTTGATTGCAAGAAAGGGTATAAAACCCACAATGATGTGGGCGCTAGGTTACAGAGGCACCCTTTTATTTTTTATTTTTTATTTTTTCACTTAGAAATTCAAATCAAATGAATATTTGTGTGTACATGCATGGTGCACTCAATAAAAGTAAAATACAAATAAGTGCATACAAAAATTCCCCAAAATGGCCGTCAGCATTTAAGGATGCTTCAGTCAATTTTTTATTGGAAATAATTTTTTCTATTGGTGTGCCCTGTAAAGATGATGGAGCCCCATTTTTCATGTAAAAATAATTTGTGAAAAAAAATAAAATTTATGGCTCTCGACCAGGCGCAAAGTCCATCTTAACTATTGATGGGTGCTTGTGCACCACTCAGCCTCCACATAATGTGGATGCTATACCATCCCTATTTCAATGCTTTTTTAAAATGCATTCCCCAAGTTTGAAGTGCTTTATATCTGTTGGCAAGTTCAATTGTCATGAGAATCAAAATTCGAAAAAATCATTGATGAGGCCAATTTAAGGAAGTCTATTGCTGATTACTTGGCAATATGCTCAAAGATCGCCAGTGTTGATCATGTTTATAGTTATGCTTTTCGTCAAGAGCCTGAGAACACGTGCATTAAAAGATGCAAACACATTTACCAGGAAAAACACATTTCAAATCACAAACTTACCATTTATGCGGGGTTTGAAAAATTTTAAGTTTAACAAAGTAGTGTGATGCTAATTTACTGTAACAATAACTTGTACACAAGCCACACCTGCATATGTTGCCTATACAACCACCAACTGGAACCAGTTCCTAAAGTGTCCTGAAAATAATTTAACAAAATAAAGCAAACCCTCAAAATACGAAGGGCACAATGTGTTCGTGGCAACTCGCTAACAGCTCTTTTTGATCTCAAAGGAATAATCGAGTTCCAAGTGACATCTTTTATCATCATCTTCAAACTGTTTAAACAATCAGGTTATTCAGTTAGCCCAAAAATGCAAATTATTGTCAACAACAATGATGGATTAATTTAGTCAAACACAAATTATTAGTCCTCTAGAATGTGTTTGCTAAGAAAACAGACAAAAATTCTTTTAAAAAAAGAAAAAATTCTAATAAGGCATACCTTAAGCTTTGCTGAGTAAACTCCTCGAGCAAGAACTCCAGATGGAGTCGTTTCCTCATCTAATGTGTGTGTATATGGCTCCTGCTGGGGTGCAAAAGTCCCCAGCATACCTTTGCTCTCATCGACTGCAAGCCCCAATTCAAATAAATGAGAGAGACTTTCCCTATATGTTCAGTAGTAAACTATTAAGATGAATTAAATCTCTCTCTCTCTCTCCTATCATAATGAGCACCACCAATTGCACTCGCAAATACATGCAGTCAAACCAGATTAATGCATGCATGTAGCAATCATACAAACCCAACAGAATGCACTAGTTAGACACACATTAGCACTTTATTTGCTATTGGGTGCACACATTTGGCAACATTATCTGACAGTTTCCTTACAACTTCATTGATGATAATGAAAAAGGCATAGACATGAAATTTTACGAGCTATTCTACCATAAATGATGGATACATATGGAATAGGAAACAGCTATGTCAAAATATTCAAATGCATATGGAAGGCATGTCAACATGCATATATGAAGTCCATATGCACTTCACCTATGCGTATATATTTACAGGTGTTTCTCCATATGGATGATGCATAGGTGCACAGGCCATGGTTGGCATGAGCAAATACATCTGAGAGGGCTCTTTCCCTCATAGCTAGTCGCAACCATGTGGGGAGCCAAGGGTTGCTGGCCGATGGCTAACTCAAACGAACTGCTATGGGATGCTGAACTCTTTTGCAAATTGTAGCAAAACTGTGCCACATTTTGCATGCATGTGAGTGAGTTTTTATTTTGTTTATTTGTTTTTAGATGAAAATGGTGTTGAGGTTTTATGATAAAGTCTATTAAATTTTTTATCAACATGGCAGTAAGGTTTTACGATAAGCGTGAACATAAAAAATAGATGAAGAGCTCGGACAGGATCAACAGATAAAGAGGAACAGCTATTGATTGGGGTGTCTGGTCAATTTCCATAACCAAAGCAGTGTTTCGGTACATAATAAGGAAAAATAAATCATTTTGGTTCCTTATGTAAAGCTAGGGGCAGCAATGGGCTGACCCAGCCCTGGCCCTAGTCCCTTTTGGGCCGGCCCGAGCCCCCGAAGAGGCCCTAGCCCTGTCAAGGCTGGGCCATGCCAACTAAGATACAAGTAAACAAATGAAAAAAAATAAGGAAAAAAGGGGCTGGGTGGGGCTGTGCTGCGCAAGCCCTAGCCCAGCCCCAGGGCCACATTATGTGGCCCAGGCCCTAGTAGGGCCATGCCAACCGGTCCATGGCCTGCCTATTGAGAAGGAAAAAGTATATATACCTCTCACTCCCCCCTTCCATATAGTGTTGGAATAGGTCAATCCTGAGACAATGTTGTATTGAACTTTGAATATAAGGTTGAGATGATACCGAGATCCTTCTTTCAGAACAAAGGAAATATTGTTTTGGTTCTCATTGATTGATAAAGAAGTATTCATTTCCGGACAATTGTCTGATATAATTCCTAGTGATAGGAACGTAACTTCAGCTTCTGTTGGGCCTGAAACCTCAAGGAGCAGTTATGTTAATTAACACAAGTCATGTTAATTACAAAAAACTACAAAAGATAGTATACTTTCATGTAGAATGCACAGAATAAAGAGGACAAAAAAAGGATAATAAGGGACAACTCTTATTGATCAAGAAGTGACCAAACTTGAATACTAACCATTCAAATTAGTGTCCACCTGCCCAAGCAGCTTTTCTTTCCATCTCCTTAAACTCTCATCATCCTGCCATATGGGGAAAACCGTTACAAGAGTGGAGAAATTCTTAAATGAGCTCAACGGTAATTTCCTTCAGGGATACTTTTTTTTTTTTTTTTTTGAGAATTGCAGGGATATTGGGTTTATGCTTCAAGAAATATCTATATGTGCATCACCCAGCATGTCTTTAGAGTATCTCTATGTACATCACCATGTCTGTATATTTTGTACATTCAATGTGTAATGCGATAACAATTCAAGGTGTTTACTGTGGATTCATGATCATGTGTGAGAGTGCGTGCAAGCGTGCGCACCTACACAAGCTTCTCCCTCATTTTGTCGTTCCTTTCTGAGATAGATTTCATTAAAATACAACAAATGTTACACATACAGAGATTGAAATGAGAGTGTGGATTACTAATCATAGGGAGCAGACATGATTTTCGATGTCACAGGGAAGAGACAGGAGAGAAGGTCTAGTAACATTCGGAAAAGAAAGGTGAAGGTAAAGTATTGCCAAGAGCTAAAACTTCTACCCAGAAAACCCTTTCTAGCTAGAGACCAGCCCCCTTAGTTATTCATTGAAGAATCTCAATCCCCTCAGGCCAACATTTATATATTTCTCATTATGATACTAATATATTATTTATACAACATTCTTGAGATAGATAATTCTGATAAATTACCCATTCTGATATTTAACATAGCACCAGCAGATTTGATTACCATATCATCATTAACAAAATTCCCTAAAACCGGACATTGCCCAGTGATATGCCTCTCCAGCCTCTTGAAGATCGACAAGTGATTGTGATGTCATGTTCAGGTCAATAATCTCGACTTCTAACTTGAATATCCTAGGATCCATTTCAATTCCTTCAGGAAACTACAGTTCATTGGATATTTGTATCTTTTTTTCACAACCAATGAAAAATAAATTGTATAATTTTTCTCAGTTTTCGCTGTATCCAAACAACTAGACAGTAGGGATAAAATCCTTCAATAGGCTTTTCATCATGTCCTGTAGTACACCATTGTGTCTTCAAAAATTTTGTATTCTTAGATACCCCTTTCCCAAGCAAAATACGATCTTGTAAGCTTTCCTACATTTTCAAACATCATAATACAAACCCATAACCTACAAGAAAATATAAAAAGCCATTAGATACCACTTCTCAGTCTATGCCAAACAATTCATTACACAAACTCATTAAAGATGGCCTGCTTAATGGCCACTCACAAAATTGACAATAATGCTGCTTCAAAAGTCTCATATCTTCCCATATCCCAAATGGGTTTTTCAGAAGTCCAGGAAATTTCAACCTCATTCTCCATTAGAACCAAGCATCTTCCATTGCCTTTCACTTATTAAACATGATAGACACTTATTTATGGAAAATTTCATGAAACATAATCTCGTCATCCAGGTTTAAGGATGAATTCATAATGATATTCTATCATATAAGGTGGCTAGTGATCTGCCAAAAGATTTCTGTTTGTAATAAGAGTGAACATTATGTGCATTTTTACATCACATAGGGGCCAAAAACTTGCAGGTTCCTCAGAATCAGCATTTCAAATACTCTTATATACAAGAGTTGTATAAGATTCGTACATTCAAGATAAGGTTTAATTTAAATCTAAATTTTCATTAAAGAATACCAGTTTAGTGTTTTTGCATACTATCTTTAGAAGGTCCCAAGAAATTAGTTTAATGTTCTATAAGGAAGGTGCAAATAAATTTTGTCACTACAAAGTGATAGCATTTCTATAGAGTATAGACAACTACATGCTAACTTTGTTCTCCCAGTGCTATCATTTAGAGGGGTTTATTGGTCCTTATACTACAAAGCAAACTAGAAAAGCTTGACCATACTATTTACCAAAATGGCAAAATCTGACATTTCAAAAATGAAAAAACACAAATTTCCTGCCATTAGCTGCCAAAGTTCCAAACTAAAAGCATTATATTAAATTCCCTAGCTATCTTTTATTTTACAACTTCAAAAGCATTATACAAATCAGAATTTCAATAACAAATCATGCATCCATTGCAACTCCTAAAAATTTAGATGATTTCTGAAATTCCTCTACACTAACTATCCATGACATGCCAATATTCATATTTACATGTTCACAAGCAGGGCATTGCTCGTGACACTAGCATCACCTAAGCTGAGAATAAATTCAACTTTAGAGGGAGCTAAGGAGTTGAATGATATCAAGGAGAAACTAAAGAACATCATAAAACACTCAACAAGGAAATTATGGCATCAAATAAAACAAAAAAGAAAACAAAACATGGAAATAAAGTATTAAATCGCATACCAGTTCGCCCTGTCTTTATGGCATCAAATTCAGACTCTGGCTCACTCTTTATAATTCTAGGTCCCCGAAACAAATGTGTAAACTTCCGAGATCGATATTTGCGTCACCCATTCATCGGCAAACAATTTTATTCCCATTTATTTACATACCCCAATGCACTCAATACTTCAAGCAACCCAAGTCTGCCCTTTCAAATCATTATAGCTTGTGTATTTCAACATGCCAAAACAAATGCAAGCATACACCACACATACCAGGACATGGGGCGGTGCTTAATTATCACAACAACCAATGTTTCCTTCTCATTATCATTATACACCTATAAATTTTTTTTGGGTAATTTAGTGGGTAAGATAGGCCCCTACCCGTTTTGTTCAATAGATTGGGGAATTACATTTTGAAGGTGTTAATTGGGGGTGTCAGCGGTAGGAATGAACACCATGATGTGGTAACTGGGTATGAGGATGCTACCACCACTACTCCAACCCCTTTCCTACCTACATATCATATACATTAATGCCCACATTGATACATTACACACTACACATGTATGAGAAGATACAGTTAATGCTCATAGGAAACAAAGGTCCATTCTTCCACATGCATAGATAGACATGCCCAGTTAGATACATATACATTTGAACATATATGAATGCAATTGCAGTGATGCCAAACCAAGAGTAATTTGATATTGATTCATCATCGCATGCATATGCATACCCAAAGATTCATGCTCATGCATCATACAAGCTAAGAAGCACATGTTGCATCCATTAGACCAAATATCCTTTCCACAATCATAGCTATGCACATAAACCGGTATACCCACATACAGAGAAATATAAATAGACATGAATACAATCCAAGAAGTGTTTATGCCGAGATTGAAATTCTCTTTCCTCCACTGCTGACTAGACAATATTCACATTTACAAGCAAACCCATACATACATATATAATGCATGCATACATAGATACATTCATTCACATACATAGATATACACGCACATGTGCATACATAAAAGGGGGCTCACCTTGTCAAGCTCCAACTGTTGTTTTAGAGGGAGAAGAGGTCCAAGGACAAAATGGTCATCTTTGCTTTCTTCAATATCATCCTCTGAATCACAAAGGGAAAGCTGAGAGGCCAGCTTTTCAATCTTTGCATCCCTCCTTGAACCAGAGCTACTTTCCTCCATTCTCTCTCTAAGAACTAAGAACTCAAAACAACAAGAACACCCACGAAACAAAGCAGCATTCAAAAACTAAACCCACAAAACAAGTGCATTTAAATTTCAAAACGAGACTCAAAAGCCAATACTGGTCTACTTTAGAATGTCTATAGTAGGCTTTTTTGCATGGAGAGAGAGAGCAGTTGTCTACTTCAGTTGTGCATACAAGAGAGAGAAAAAGAGAGATTATACCCAAAAAGTAAAGAGAAAATGGGGACCGACGAGATTTTGTTGTCGAGGAGAGAGGCGCTCGGAAAACTCACAGAGAGAGATAGCGACCGAAGAGAGAGGAATTCGAAAACTTTTTAGAGAGAGAAGGGAAATTTTTGTAGGTATGACGCAAGATACTGTATATATCTAGTGTGAAGTTTTTATAAGGCCTCGGTTTTATGAAAACAAAAATAACGGCTCACCTCAATCTCTATATCCAGAGTAATTTCACCAACAAAAATATCTGGTTTTAAAATCAATTTTTAATACAATAATATAATTTAAAACTCAAAAAATTATACAAATATTGTGAGAATATGAACACTTATTTTTAAAGATGAAATGAACGATTTAGATTATTTGTTTCAATATATATTCTTTTAAAAGCTTGAACTAATTTTGTTTCACAACCATAATGTCCAATCCGAGATGATCATGTAAAGTTTTTTCAATGCTTAAATTGCATTTTTTTTTTTATGAATTATGATGTAAAGATTTATTTATTTTAACATTGCTGCAGCCGAATTGTGATACTTTCTCTGTAATGCGTGACAGGCGGAGCGCGTGGTCACGAGTCAACACAATTAAAAGTTACTATGACTTTTAAATGAGGATAAGATTTCAAAAAGGAAAAAGTTCATGTAGAGCCAGGGTTCTAAACAATCAAATTTAAGCTTATTACAAAAAAAAAATCATTAGAAGAGGTTGTTTTGATGCTCAAATATATTCAAATTGATCATCTTGACATCAAGATATATACAGATGAAAAAAAATGGATTTAAGTTTTGGAAATAATATATTTTGTAATGTATTTTTGGACTGTCAATTTTCAATATTTTCAAGTTTTCATAGACCTTTCGATCTCCACTATTTTTTAAGCTTTAAACTTTATAAATAAATATAAAAAAATGAGTGTGGTTTTCATAAGGTTGCAACCATAAACAATCCAACTAAGGTGCACCTTCAAATTTTATCATGATATATAGTTTTGATGTAAAATGTTTTTAGGATTATTTCAAAATTTACTTCTATATCTAATTATAAATTTTGAAATTTCAAAAATTTTTAAAATCAAGTAGATAAATAAATATATGAGACTCTTGAAATGGATGGTGTATATAATATGTTGTAAGATGCACTATTTCTGAGACTCAAAATCGTTGTATTTTTTATAGTCATAAATCTCGATGTCGAGATGATCAATCACAAGGTTTTTTAACATTAATAACCCTTTTTGATGGATTTTTGAGGTGCATCCGTAGTTCTACATTTTAAGGTCACAACCTTATATAAACTTTTTCCTAAAAATATATTTTAAGTCTATCACAAAGATTTACAATAGGAAAAAATTTATATAGAGCCTAGGCTCTAAACAATCAAATTAGAGCCTACCTCAAAACTTTCACTAGAAGAGGTTGTTTTGATGCTCAAATATCATCAAATTGATCATCTCGACATCAAGATGCATGGACATGAGAAAAAAATGAATTTCAAATTTTGGAAATAGTGCAGCTTGTAACGTATTTTTGGACAGTCAATTTTTAAGATTTTCAAGTTTTTATAGATATGCTCGATCTACACTATTTTTTATACTTTTTAAATTTTATAACTAAAGATAAAAGTATAATTTAAGGCTGTCACAAAATTTTTTAGTATTGAAAACATATTTCTCTAAACTATTTGAAGATGGGCTCTAATTTGATTGTTTAGAGCCTAGGCTCTGTATAAACCGCACCCCAAAGGAAAATACTCATTACAACTTTGATAATTTCGTAAAAGCCGGTGGTCTTATATGATTGCTTTAACATCAAGTTGTAGATCTTAATTGGACGATCAATTTTAACATCTGATTGGTTTTGAGCGGCCAAACTACTTAGGGCTCGCAACAGCCCGGTCATGTTCCTCATAGGGCCGGCCAGGCCTTAGCCCTCTCAAGGCTAGGTCCAAGCTAGAAAGTTTTTAGAAAATGAAAAGAAAAGTAAGTAAAAGAAGGCCAAAACTAAGCTAGCCTTATCAAGGCCTTCGGGCCCTAGTCGTCTGAGCTCACGCCACATTTTGTGGCCCAAACCCTAGGTTTATAGATGGCCCGGTCTACCTGGCCCATTACCACCCTTATAACCGTACAAAAAGCCCAAATTAAATTGCAAAGGTGAAATGTCATTTTCAAAGTAAATGTCCATTAAGGCGCTTAAAAAAGGCAAAACATTTATTAAGGCATGAATTTTATTTTTTTTTGAAAAAATACGATATTTATTAAGATAATAAAAAATTACAACAGAAAGGTAAAAAGAAAATAAAAAGAAACAACAACCAAAACAGGAAGGAAAAGTCAATGTGAAACGCTTAAAACGACAACCGAGACAAAATTAAGTAGTAGCCAGCTTAGCCAAGGAATCAGCATCCGAGTTGGCACTTCTAAAAACATGGATGAAAACGCAATCCTTGTCTTCCAACCTGAGGAGGATTTCATCCGTGATGACACTCTGTCTCTAAGGTACCCTGGACGGCTAGGAGTACCAAAAGACCACATTAGCTGAGTCGCCTTCTATGATAATCTTCCTTTGGGACTGAGTAAGACGTGAGACTCCCATTTTAATTGCCTAAAGCTCAACTTCGTTGATCTCACAGCATGTAGGGTGCCCGAATAAGACCAAATGACATTACCATTATGGTCATGGAGAAGTCCACCATAACCAGACCTTGCCCCCCTTACACTACCATTAAAGTTCAATTTCAGCCAAGCATCCGACGGTTTAGATCAAACATGTCGAAAGGACAGTCGACGATGCTTAAGAAATAAAATGTCGTTAAAGGAGGAGAATATTAAGAATAGCCGTGAGGGGAAGCGAGGCATGTGCCCACTTGGTGGCCATGCGCTGAATGTCTGAGATTAAGAATGAAAACTCCCTAGAACGACTCTCAAAAGATCGAAAGTTTCTCTCTTTCTACAAGGTCCACAACGCGACAACAATAGTAATTCTCCAGCGATGACAACCCAGAAAGGCAAAAGGTGGGTTTCGAAGTCATTGAAGAAAAACATCGGCATCCTGTGACGAAGGTCCATGACAAGCTGTCAAACTATCAACCTATTCCCAGATGGTGGCATCATACTTGCATCTCAAAAATAAATGGTCGATGGTTACTTCATCCTCATTGCACATCAAACATACATTAGTAATAGTCATACCTCTTTGGCGCAACTGATCGACAGTGAGCAATGTCCTGTACGCAAAAAGCCACAAGAAAGTTCTAACTTTGAGTGGCGCCAAAGTGATACCTTTTATCTTCTCGCCTATGGATCATCAGGATCCAATCTATATTTGCCAAGGATCACCTTAGCCTAGAGTTGGTCTCCATGAATGGACAACGTCGATCACCATTTGGCAAGCAATGAGTCATTGACCGCTCTAAGTCTTTGTATACCCAAACCTCCCATCACTTTAGGTTGGCATACCGACTCCCATCTGACCAGATGCATCTTTTTCTTATTCTGGGATCTGCTCTATAGAAAATTGTGCATTAAAGCTTCAATTTAGACAATAACAGCCACAGGCGCCTGAAAGAGAGAGAGATGTAATAAATAGAGGTGTTAGAAAGAGTAGCATTGATCAAAGCATTCTACCTGCAAAGGACAGGTGACATGACTTCCAGCCGTCCAATTTGACATCTCCTCTCTGAATGAGAGGATCCCAAAGGGATCTCAGAGCACTGCCATTAAGAAGGGGCAGGCCCAGATAATTGGTAAGAAATTGCTACACACCACATTCCAGGCAAGGAGCCCAGTCAGAGACTAACGTGGTGGAACAATTAATACCCAACAACTTGGACTTGTCCATATTGATACGAGCCCCTAAAGTTAATTCATAAAGCTTAAGAAAAATCCAAATATTATGGACATTATTGTCTGATCCTTCGTCATCCGCATATTGCAGATGACTAATCAACAAGCCATTGGGCCAAGCCAGCAAGCCTTTAATACAGTTCGACTCCACCAAACCCTGCAGCATTTTACTGAAAGCTTCTGCCATAAGGGTAAAGAGGAAGGGAGAGAGAGGATGGCCCTATCTGAGACCCCTAGAGGCACAGAAATAGCCATTAGCTTTACCATTAACCGAGATAGAGAAGTGAGCAGATGAAAGACAACCTCGAATCCACAATCTCCATTTTGAGCTAAAACTCATGAGAGCCACAAGCCTTTTCAAAATCAATCTTCAATAGCAGACTACTAAGGTCCAAGGATTTAGTGGTCTGGATAGTATCTGGAGCAAGCAAGATACCGTCCATAATGTAACGATTTTTAATAAAAAGCAGTTTGAGGTTCCTCGACGATCTCATTGTCAGCAGGTGAAGACGGTTAGCCAAGACCTTAGCTAAAATCTTGTACTGTCTCGAGAGAAGGATTATCGGGCGAATGTCAGAAAGGGAAGCTATATGATCTTTTTTAGGGCTAAGAGAGATAAAAGTAGAATTAATAGCTGCGGTCACAATCCCATCATTATAAAACTGGTTGAAACAGCGAAAATTGTTGAGCAGAAGGACCTCCCATAATACTTGGAAAAAAGCCAAGGGGAAGCCATTGGGCCAGGGGCCTTATACCTAGGCAGATCAAAAAGAATCTTTCTAATTTCGTCAATGGAAAACTGACATTCCAAGCTCACCGTAGAAGCCTTGGATAGAGCCTTAAAAGGCACAACCCTGAAATCAAAAGGTAGCATAGTCTCAGACAAAAAGGCCTGTTTAAAATGATTGACAATAACATTACTAACAACCAAAGAATCATCCATATCAACACCCGGAATAGATAGACCAGAAAGACAGTTGGATCTATTCCTTGAATTAACAATAACATGAAAATATTTGCTATTATTATCTCCCTCTTTAACCCACTTGGATCTAGATCTTTGGTACCAAAAAATTTCCTCAAGTCTAAAGAGTTCCTCAAGGTCATGCTTTTTAAAATTTATAGCATCCACCTAATCCCGAGAGAGACCCCATTAAGTTGTTCCAAGGAGTTAACGGTGGAAATATCACATTCAAGCTTACCACTATTATCGGCAATACAACCAAATTTAGTTTTGTCCCAAAGCTTAAGGTTATTCTTCAACAACTTAAGCTTACTGGACAAAATGAAACCTAGCTAGATGTGAGGCATAACAATAACAAAAGCCCAAGAGTGATGGACAACATTAACCAAAGTTTTATCTTCCAACCACATCAGTTCAAAGCCAAAAGGAGGGGGTTCAGAGACAATCCCATTAGTATCCAAAGCAATCGGAATATGGTCAGAGGTGTACTGAGGCAAGCCTCTAACCAAAGTTTTTGAAAAAAGCTCATCCGAAACATTAGAAACCAGAAAACGATCAAATTAGAGCCTACCTTCAAAATAGCGTTGAGAAATGTGATTTCACTACTAGAAATCTTTGCGATAGCCTTAAAACATATCTTCATATTTATTTATAAAGTTTAAAGCTTCAAAAATGGTGTAGATCGACATATTTATGAAAACTTGATAATCTTGAAAATTGACAGTCCAACAATGCGTTACAAAATGCACTATGTTCAAAACTTGAAATCCAATTTTTTCTCATGTCCATGCATCTTGATGTTGAGATGATCAATTTGAAGATATTTAGGCATTAAAACGACATTTTCTAATGAAATTTTTGCGGTAGGCTCAAATTTGATTATTTAGAGCCTCGGCTCTATATAAACTTTTCCCATATGAAAATGGGTGGTTGTAAGAGTGACATTAAATAAATACAATGTTTCAAAAGAAAATTTTTGAGACTTTGTGATTCACCCCAAGCCATGCAATTTGACATTTAATGAGTAAGAATACTTGTGACCTCCTTATACAGAAGATAAACGGTCTCTTTGTAGAAAATCCCTTTTTAATAATACTGGCATCATTGACAATAGTCCTACGTAGGATACTTGTGACGTTATAAAAAAAAAATTGCTTTTTTGGTGATGTAAGTTAAAGTTTCCATGCCGACACAATATTTTATGAAACGAATGATTCCAAGAGTGGCCCTCCCCGAATCATTGCCATTTTTTAAGGTTTACAAGGATCTTAGCAACACCGACCTTTATATTAATTAATTTAACGAGAAGTATCCAATACGCCAGCTCATTAGGGGTTAGATAATCCAAGCTCATCTAGACTGTCATTCTCATCAGCTAAAATGTCCAAGAGATTCTAGACAATAACAGGAAGACATATTGCCCCCAACATTTAATAGTTCGGATCATTCCGAACCATTAGACTGAACCGATCTGATAGATGCCTGAATTGGTAAATGCTAATGAGCCTGGCTCATTGTTTCATTTCCCTTAATGTAGAATAGTAGAAAGGGAATGAAATCATGAAAGATACGTGTTAAGGAAAACATAACTAAAAGCCAAGTTTTATAATGAAACCTATTCGTAAGAGTAATTATCCATTGTAAACCGTTGCTTATGATTCTGAAGAAAAATTGGTTTTTACCATGCACAAAAAAATATCACGCTTTTTGTTTGAACTAATTCTGAGTTTCCGCCAAATTCATTTGAACTCAAGAGTGAGAATTACAATGACAACTTAAATTGAGACTACCATCATGAAATGATTTTGCTTTCTTATCTTGCTGCTGCTTTTTTCTCTCTCTTTCTCATGCCCCACAATGAATTTCCCCTTCACAATTTAACAATGATGAACAAAGCCCTCAAGCCTTGAAACAAAAAAGAAAAGAGAAGAAGAAAATGAGCCAACAGAAGAAAAGGCTTACCATTAATTAAAATGATTGAATAAACAACAAAAGGGCACATAGATACATCACTTTGATCTAAAACTCTCTACCGGAGCAGTCTCTTGCAAAAGCACAGCAGCCTGAAAACACTCGAGAGCTTCATTTAAGGACCCTTTGTCTTCTTTATAAACGAGACCCAAATTGAACCAAGCCGAGAAATCTGTTGTGTCATGCTTCAAAGCCTCTGATAAGAAACTACGAGCAGCTGCTAAAGACCTCCCCCCTGATTGCCTAAGAATAGCAGCCATGGAAACCAAGCTTGGGGCATGGGTGGGTTCTATCTCTAAAGCATTGGAGAAGGCCTTCAAAGCTTCAGCATTCTGCCCTTTTGCTTCGTAAAGTGCACCTATGGAAGACGAGGAAATTGAGCACGAGTGAGACAGCAGAACACAGCGAGTTATGAAAGACAGAATGGTTTTGAATATTCATTAAGATGATTGGAAGTATCAGAAAATTTCATGAAATTTGATGGAAGTAGTAAGATGTATTCTTACAAAAGAGAAGTACCTGGGTTTTTATGGAAATTTTCATTGAACAAAGAGCAAGGTGCAAGTATTGCTTAGTATGTGTGCGAGATAGGCAGCAGCATTGCACAGATATTTGAATTATCGGATATGTGTTAGATTCTTGAAGGAGAGAATGACTTGTAGAGAGAGAGAGAAAGAGAGAGAGAGAGAGAGATTTGCAACATGTGTAATTCTAAAAAGAGAGATTAGAGAACAATCTGAATTATATATGCATCACATTCTAAACCACCCCACTTCTTGCATGACCATTCCGTCAGTTTTATTCCCTGATTTCCAAGATGTGTTCTTTGCAAAAGCCATGACAAGCATGCAGAAAAGGTAAATAACTGAAGAATCAAATCACCTGTTGCATGCCATCTTGAAGCGGAACAAGGGTTAATCGCCTTCGACTTTAAGAGACAAACCTCGGCATCGCGCCACTGTGACATACTCATATAAACATGAGCAAGATCATGCCATGTTTCCATCTCCAAACTTCGGTCATCATCTTCACCCTGTAACATAACATCACCAATGGAAATGCAGGATTCTTGAACAGAAATCTCCTCATATAACTAAGAATTTATCTCAGAGAATAAATCTTAACTAAATAAAAAATCCACTCAAGAAAAGGAGAAAGCTATGATCTTTATATAGTAAAAAATATGGAGTGATCTATACATCATCAGAAATATGGAGTACTATGTTACAGCTACTTCAGTTACTTTTTTTGCCTGTTCCTCACTTAGAAGGAGCATCCGACTGAAACTTTTGCACAATTCATAGAACAATATAGCTGTACCATTAGTATATAATTTAGTTGATGCCGTTGCTACATTGTCATTCATTTTGTGATGACATTAGTTTGTCAAAATAGTGGCTACCTCAATTGGCAAGTGCAGTACTCTCATTGCCTGAACTTTGATCTCAACCATAACTTGCCCTCGTACGTAGTCATTTTCTTATTGTAAAAGACAAAAGAACCTAGAAAAAAAAAACAATCTGTTCTTAAAAATTCCAGTTCCACCAAAAACTATGTCAAACCAGTCATCTGATCCAGTTTGAAAAACAATGAGAGATTCCACTCAATGCGGGCCCCTATCTGCTATAGAGAAACTTAGAAAGTTTATCCTCAAATGATAGATGTTGCTGCTGGGAAAATCTTGTCCCTATCATAATAATTTTTTTTGAACATAATTAATGTGCTCAATGATACAATCAATCATATAAATTCATTCCTTGTAAAGCAGAGAGAGAGAGAGAGAGAGAGAGAGAGAGAGAGAGTACGTACTAGTA
>NW_006500337.1:2805687-2822176 GCF_000471905.2 Amborella trichopoda | reverse complement strand
CATACAATTTGTATAAAAAAGATAAAAATAAAATACTTTGAGATATTGAATCTGTGATCAAACGGTGAATGGCCGTGTTGTTCAAAATTGTACGGCTAGATGGTAGGGGAAACATAGATCTTCTATGTTGTAGGGGAAGTATAGAAACCTTTTCCCTGAAATAATACCTTCAAAAGGAGGGAAAAACGAAAAAAAGAAAGCATCTATAATATTTCCATTCAAAAGTAAATGGTAAATCTGATTCAAACTTCACCAATCCAAAGATCGGAGAAATGTAGTCCTAATCCAGGAGTAAAAGTGTACTGAACCAGTTCAAAGCAAGTTTTTCTGAAAAAAATCCCACAAATATTTACATTTGTTCGGTCACCTTATTGAGCTTTGTTTCTCTTTGGATAAATCATCTCCTTTTGGAATCAATTTACAAGACCACCTTATTGAGCTTTGTTTCTCTTTGGATAAATCATCTACTTTTGGAATCAATTTACAAGACCAGCATACATATATACAATCAATAAAATATCGTAATCAAAAGTTCTAACCATTCAACAAATTGATTCATGAGAAAATGGTTAATGCTTACGTGTATCTGCTAAATGCAAAACCCAAATGAACCCGGACGTGAGGTTTTTGGGAGGAAGGCCCTTGTTGAGAGAAAGAATAGGAGTTTTGGGGAACAATAGAGATTGGGGATTTAAGCAAACCCTAGCTTCATAGTAGTCTTGTATTGGATTAGATTTCATTAGCGTTTTGTCACAGCAACAGTGACGAAGAAAGAAGTTGATCAATGATATTATTGTGGTAAAAAATATTAATTTGAGTTTTTTGTACATTATATGAGGTAATATCTGTAAAACCCACTAACTTGTGATTCTTTCATTGATAATGAATCATTTTCTTATCAGTTGCCTATGAATATAGCCTGATTTTGGGTGAGCCACGTATATTGTGTGTTGATATTACTTCGATTATGATTTGTATTATATGGTTGTGTCACTAAATTTCCTACTTTACTTTCTCTTGGTCTCGTCATATTTTTACAAAAATTACTGTATCATATTTGATTCTTGGGTATATGGAGTTCTTGGAATCGATTTGCTAGTGAAAGATAAGTTGGTTTCAAGGTTTTAGATTTGTTGTAGTGGGGGTTCACTGTAACAAGGGGTAATTAAGATAGCCTCAGTTCCCAACAAGTAGTATCAAAGCTTAAGGGAAGTGTGTAATAATTTGGAAAAAATGGCTACTTACAAATTTTAAGTAGAGAAGTTTGATAGAAGGAATGATTTTGAACTTTCAAAAAAAAACAATTCGATGACATATTGATGCAACAAGGTCTTTATACAATACTACATGGAATATCTAAGAAACCGAAAAATATGAAGGATGGTGATTGGGAAAATTTGGATAGGAAAGCCCTTGCCACAATTCGCTTGTGTATAGCGGATGAAATACTATTTAACATAGTAGGACCAAAGATGACGATGAATTTATGGGCAAAGCTAAAAAGCTTGTGCCAAACAAAGTCCCTTACATATCGAATTTTCGTAAAAAAAAAGGTGTATTATTAGAGGATGAGTGATGGGATGAAAGTCTTAGAACACTTAAATGAATTCAATAATATAATTTGTTAATTTGATAATATCATGGTAAAGATTCAAAAGGAAGATAAGGCGGTTACTGAAGTATTATGATAATCTGCTTACTACCTTGAGTTGTAACAATGAAGAATCCCTCAAACTGGATTTGGTTTGTAGTGATCTACTTGCCAATGACCTTTGAAGAAAGGTATCAATGGATAATTCAATGGGCTCAAGAATGGAAGTACTTGTGGCAAGGGGCCGGTTGGATGAACGGGTTAATTCATCAAGAGATTCCTCAAATAGCCGATCAAGGGGTCTTATGACAAAAGAGGTTGTTGGTTTTGTAGTAAGCCCGGCCACATAAAGAAAAATTGTTGACAAAGAAAAAGGCCAAAAATTCTTCAAAGGGTTTCAATTCGGGAATAGAATAGCAAGGTGAAGCCAAGAATGAAGCTCACCAATTTGAAGAATCAACATCCAGGTATGTTGAAGAGGAGGTGTTGATGGTGGGATGCAATTACATGTACTATCAAAGTTCAGTTCTTGATAATGGATCCACACATCATATGTACCCACATAGATCGTGGTTTGATAAATATGGGCCATGTGATGGTGGTTTGGAATCAATGAGAAATAATTCAATGAGTAAAACTATCGAAATAGGCTCAGTTCGCATAAAGATGTATGAGGGGATAGTTTGAATACTTGAAAATGTAAGACATGTGCCAGATTTAAAGAAGAATTTAATTTTAATTTCTTCTCTAGTTATGGAAGGCTACAAATTTAATGGGCAATGTGGAGTACTCAAAATTTCAAAAGGAACTCTAGTTATGATGAAGAGAACCTGGGAAGGAAACTTGTATAAATTTTTGGGTGGTACAATTGTAAATAAAAGGGTAAATTTGATTGTAGAATAAGAAGCTCAACAAGGGGCATATGGTTTAGCAGTTGAAGATCTTAGTGACACAAAAACAATGTCTTGATAAAAAATTCCGGCAAGGTGAGAAATTGATGATTTGGTAAATCTACTAGGGGATGTGAAGCCAAAAACACCACATGAATCTCCTTTGAGTCAATGTTCAAAATTTGGTGAACGAAGGGCCGATGTGATTAGAGTGTTGCATGCTACTCTAAAATTGATTTTGATTATTGTCATGATTTCTATAAAATTTGTCACTTTACTTATTTATTACTTTCTTGATGAAGTGAAATAGGTACTTCAAAATTTTAGAAGTTTGGGCAAGTATTGCCAAAGATTTGAGCATATACAAGACTTCATAGGAGAGACTTGTGCAAAGGATTTCAGCAATATGAAGTCAAGCATCACTTGTACTTGTAGGTATGAAAGAAGGGTTACACCAAAAACATGTGAAGAGGTAGCATGGTTTCAAGAATAAAAGGATGAGAGTGTGGAAAAAGGTGCAGTTTGTATGAGGAAAACAAGCATGAAGGACGATGAACAAGGTGCTAATAAAGGTTATTGGGCTAGAGTGCTTGAGGCATTAGTTAAGTTCTCTAGGTTCTTTAAGAAAGGAATAACCATATATGAATGGCAAGTCAAGGATGTGATTTTGCATCAAGGTGGAGGTTGTTGGGATAGTGATGCAAAATTATCTCCCTTTTGTCTTAAGTTTTTTCCCTCATTAACCAAATATATTTTAGTCACTAGAGAAATGACTTTTATGGAGGCCCCTAAAGTCATTGTTAGATAAAGAAATGTAAGGTTTGGGAGGAAAACTCTTGTTGAGATAAAGAATATGAGTTTTGGGGAACAATAGAGATTGAGAATTTTGGCAAACTCTAGCTTCATAACAGCTTTGTATTGAGCCAGATTTCATCGGGTTTCTTCACGGCGACAGTGTTGGTCAACGGTGATGAAGAAGAGAGTCAATCTATAGTGTTATTGTGGAAAGAAATAACAATTTGAGGTTTTTTTACCATTGTATTAGATGATCTCTAGAAAACCCATTAATTTGTAGTTCTTTATTGATAGTGAATCATTTTCTTGTTGGTTTGTTGTGGATGTAGCCCGATTATGGGTGAACTATGTATATTGTGTGTCGTGAATGGTTGTGTCATTAGAGCTCCTACTTTACTTTATCTTTATCTCATCATATGTTTATCAAGTTTACTACACCATATTTGATTCTTGTGGATATGAATTTCTTGGAATCGATCTGCTAGTTGAAGGTGAGTTGATGTCGAGGTGTTAGATTTATCATAGTGAGAGATTCACTGCAACAAAGGGTAATCGAAATAACCTTGGTTCCCAACAAATTGGAGATTGAGAAAATAAAAACTTTAAAGAAATCATGCAAAACCCTAATTGGAGATGAAATTTAGCTTGAAGGAAAGATTAAGGTTAATTTTGTGCCTTCCTCAGCAGGATGACTCACGATTTCACAAGAGACCTAGATTTGGTGATGAGAGAGTGGGAGGTTCATTAGAAACAATGAACCCTAGATTTGGTGAAGGGAGAGAGAGGAGCTCCAAGGGAGGTTCATTAGACGAGGGAGAGAAGGGCTCATGCTGCGAGGAGAGATCGAGAGAGAGAGGCTTGGGTGCGTGAGGGAAGAGGAGAAGAGAAGAGAGACCTGTCAAAATGTTTGTTGAAATTTCAATATACAAAATATCACTAAAATCTACTATTTGGTAGTCTCAATGTGTTAGGAATAGAACCTTGAAATCACCCGATTTTTCCATTATTTCATTTCCAATCCAGAACTTATTTTTTAAAGTTTCTCTCATGGTCTCTCCAAAACTTAACCCCGAGAACATTGAGCTTTTAACTCTCCCTCATAGTGACCACTCTCACTCTCAAGCCCCGCCTCTCGCACTCTCTCTCAGCCCATGCCTCTCCCTCTCTTCTTTTCTTCTCTCTTCCATCCCCCATCTCTCTCTCTTCTCTCCTTGAGCCTCGGCCTCTCTTTCTTTGTAACTAGACGGCAAAGATCGTCTTCATTACAACTTGAGAGTTAAGATCCAAAGGTTCATCCTGACTTTAGAGTTAAGATCCAAAAGTTCATCCCTTTCTTTCTCCATCTGCAATATTCTGGCAACAAGATTTATGGCGTTGAAGTTTGGGTTTTATGGGTCGTTTGGATGGGTATCTAAATTCATGTTATGTATACTCGGGTATTTTGCACAAAGACATGTTTGCCAACTTTTTTGGACCAATAATCTCATTTTTTATAGGCAAGAAAGAGGGCCAAAATAAGTTCACAAAGAAAAAGTTGGCTTATCCAAAACATGACTTTGCGTAAGCTTGAGACAGGGAATACAAAATAGTACAATTGATGATAATACTATTATCCATTTTATCATATACAATTGCTTATGCCAAAACATCCCCATAAATTAGATAGATAAACTATCTCAAATTTTAAATTTGAGAGAGAGAGTATTTTAAAATTTTAGACAGAGAAACTATATCAACAAAAAAACAATTACATCAACAATTTACTTTAAAAAAGTACATCAAACTCAAATGATAATTAGCTATTGTAGAAACGAGGGCACAAGTGGTGCTCACAAATATCCCAATGAAAAAGAGGGAGAACGTAATAAAATTTTGTCATTACAGCCTTACACAATCCAATTAAGACGCACATCTAAATTTTATTGTAAATATAATTTTGATATCAAAATATTTTAGGATGACTTGAGAATCTATGTTTATCTCTAATTATAAAATTTTAAATCCTAAAAATAGTTCAAATCAAGTAGATCTATAGACAAATGAAAATCTTGAAAATGGACGGTCCAGATAATGTGTTGCAAGATACACTATTTTGCGAGCCCGAAATATTTTTTTCTTTTGATATTCATACATTTTGATATCGAGATGATCAATTAGAGGGTTTTCCAATATCCAAAGCTAATCTTTTTATGATGGATTTTTGAGATGCACCTCTAATACTACATTTTAAGGTTGCAGCCTTATATAAACTTTTTTTCTTGCATGAATTTATTAAGTAGATCAAAACGATAAAAATTAAGTGGATCAAAACGTGCTACTTGGATTGGTGAAGCATAGCTATCCTATTTGAATTGGAGTATGCTTCTGATCAAACTAACTTTACTTAAAAGTTTTTTAATCACATAGTTAGGAATGTAAAATTTAAACAGAAAATAATGTCTAATTCAAATCTTTAAAAACATTTTTACTTTTGTGAACAATAACGCATGTACTACTTGCACAGGAAACACACTATGAACTTGAGATATGTATCAATATAAATAGAGAGAATTTATTATTATTAGATAACCGAAAGCATATAACTCGTAGTACTAGAAACATTAAATTCATAAGGTAAAATTCCGATACATATCAGTGCAATTGGGAGGATTATTAGTATGATGTAACTAAAAGCATAAAACTCCTGGTATTAAGCCCTGAAATTTACAAGGTTAATGCGACATTGAACAAAATGAAAAGAAGCGTTGCAAGTGATAACTTTACAAAGTTTCATAAAAACAAAATCATGGGGGATAGAGAGTAAGTTTACTAAGAGATGGGGCATGAGCTCGAGGGCCTTTATTGTAAGGAAAAAGTTTATATAAGGTTGCAATCTTAAAATGTAGAATTGATGTGCACCTAAAAAATTTATTTGTTTTGATTTTGGAAAACCGTCTAATTGATCATCTCGACATCGAGATGTATAAATATGAAAAAAAAAAAAAGTCCTAAAAATAATGTATCTTGCAACAAATTATCTGGACCGTCTATGTTTAAGATTTTTAAGTGTTTATAGATCTACCTGATTTGAACCAATTTTAAAGTTTAAGATTATATATTTAGAGGCGAAAATATATTATCGAACCACTCTAATAATTTTTTATACCAAAATTATATTTATAATAAAATTTGAAGGTGCGCCACCTTAATTTCATTGTTTAAGGTTGCCACCTTATACAAACCACACCTTTATTTTAATGAAAAAGTTTATATAAAGTTGCATTCTTAATTACATATGCACCTCAAAAATCCATCGAAAAAGTTTGTTTTAGTGTTGAAAAAAGCCTCTAATTGATCATCTTTTGAGTCCCATAAAGAGTGCATCTTGCAATACATTATCTAGACCGTCCATTTTCAAGATTTTCACATGTTTATAGATCTACTTGAATTTAGCCATTTTCAGAGTTTAAAATTTTATAGTCAAATATGAAAAAAGATTTTGAGGTAATCCTAAGAGTTATTTTCACCAAAATTACATGTTATGATAAAATTTGGAGGTGCGCCTTAATTGGATTATTTAAGGTTTCAACTTTATAGAAACCACGCCCTTATTTTAAAGCCATGTATTGGAGCCTTCAAAAGAGAAGGGAATATCATGCACTTTGTATTCATTTACCTTTGATACAAGGTGGGTCACATTAGTCTTGATTATTGGATGTGACATTGGATGGTTGCAATTATTGCATTGAGCAAGTTCAAACGTCAAAAAAAAAAAATTTGAACTTTGTGACGTATCCAAACTTTCAAATTTCACATCAAATGATTGTAAAGAATTGTGACTACCTTATATCAAAAGTAAATGATCTCATTGTATAAAATCCCATTGAGTCCTACATGTTAAAAGAACACCTTATGTGGGGTTTGACTATAGTGTTATTTTTTCATCTCCTTATGCTTCATGGGCCCTTTATAGAATACGTGAAATTGGTAAGCGAGCTGTTTTACGAGGCATTTTATCTCGTCGATGCCTGCATTTTTAGCATGCACACTTGATGGAAAGCCAAACAACAATACAAAAAAATCACGAAGATTTTTTTTTTTTTGACAAAGTTATAAACTTTTATTAATGTAAAAGGAAAACACTAAAATTACAATGGCAGTATCATGTATTACAACTTCCGAGCCACTCACACTACGTTTAGCCAGCATATTTGCTACATCATTTGCCTCCCTATAAACATAGCGAAACTCAATCTGCATTCATAGCGATACTCGACTTGTATTCCGATAACTTCATCCGGAACATGTATCGATATAGATCTCGATGTCCACGGGAGGTTTCCAATTTTTTTTACACCAATTGATAATGTCGAGGGAGCCACTTTCGACTATACACCACATGCCTAGACATCTCTCTTTCACCAATTTAAGGTCAAAAAGAAAAAGACTCAATTCAGCCATGTTTGCTGTAGAATTAACATAAGGACAAAATAACAACAAAGAATAGCACCATCTGAATTTCTAAGAGTTCCCCCAGTCCCCGCTGGCCCATGGTCCCCATTGAACTACTGTCGAGCCTAGTACCGGTGGACTCCATCTGCCCTTGACCCAGAAAAATCACTTGAATTCCTTGTTTCATTTAGAAAGCTAAAATTTTTTCAAGGTATAAATTATAGAATGGAAATTTAATCCATTATTTGTTTAAGGTGGAAATGCCTCTTGAGGCCCTTTTATTTTGCCATAAATAGTTGGTAATGCACACGAAAATCACTATAGGCACGATCCTTTGGGAAGGGTGGAAGGAGAACAGGAAGACCTTTGAAGGGATTGCGCTGCCTATAGATAAAGTTATTCATATAATCAAATTATCTATTTGGTCAAGCCTTTCGGTGTCTAAGGAAGGTTGGGGTATTTAAAAAATGGATGTAATGGTGAATTTCCCTAATCTATTTGCCCTTGATATGCATAGATGTAAGCCAAAAGGATTATGAGTTAAACCGTCATTGGGTTGTATTAAGCTGAATTTTGATGGGAGCTTACTTGGGAACCCAGGGCCAGCTAGGATTGGAGGGGTGTTCCGAGATTCTTATGGTAATTACCCTTCTGTCTTATGTAGGCCTTATTGGTGTAGCTACGACTAATTCGACGGAACTGCAGGCTTTGCTTAAAGGGTTGGAGATTTTCACATAGAGGAATTTGGGTGGTTGAAGGTGATTCCTTGAATGTCATCCGTTGGTGTCGAAAGGAGCAGCTGGTCTTGTAGGAGCTTCGGTCCTCTTGGCTGAAGATCTTGGATAGTTCTTCTTTTATTTCTGTTTCTTTCTCCCACGTTTACCGTGAGGTTAATGGTGTCACTTATGCCTTAACGAAGGGTGGTGTGTCTCTTGCCTCTTTTTGTATTTCTCATGATGTAAACTCACTTTTGTGATTAATAAAGTTCCCTGGATGTCTTTAAAAAAAAAAGAACAACCATGGGCAAAAGGAATAACAACAACCATCTTTGGGGAAATTTCCGGCAACCACAATTACCATGGGCAAAAGGAATTACCGATGGTTGTAAGCTGACCTGATTCGTTCACCATTTCCCATGTTTATTTCTAAGGTCACTATTGGTTCGAATGAAAGTGATTTTTTTAAAATTATTTTGAAAAATAACTAATTTTTCACGTTTGGTTAGTCACAAGAATCATCAATCTTTTTATCTTTGAAATTAATTTTAATAAAAAGTGTCTAATATCTAGGAAATAGGATTCATAATCATATAGATAAGAGTCCAATTTCTTTCAAAATAATCAGGAGTGGGGGTATAAATAGGGATGCCACCATCCCGAGGCCCGACAAAGCCCAAAAATACTTTTGGCCCCACCTGAAAACTCCCCTCCCCGAATATGCAATCCCGGCTCTGCCCGGCTCAAAAAGAATCTACTAGGCCTCCACCCGACCCATTAAGAAACCCCCTCTCTTTTTTTTCTTTTTTTTTTGTGTTAATTTCACTCTTCAAACTTTTTTTGTTTGTAGTGAGCCAAAAATAAAATAAAATATACCAAAAGTATTTTTTAAAAATGGATTTTCAGAGAGAGATCTGATATTTAGAGAGAGAAAGAGAAATTTGATTTCTAAAGAGAGGATGGGTTTTTAGAAAGTGAAAGAGAGAAAATAGGTTTTAGAGAGAGAAAGAGAAATAGAGATTGGATTCTTGAGAGAGAAAATGGATTTTTAGAGAGAAAGATTGGGTTTTTAGAGAGAGAAAGAGAGATTGGGTTTCTAGAGAGAGAATGGGTTTTTAGAGAGATCTTTTATACACTATCTATCTAATCCTTTGGGCCAAATTTACAATAGGAATATCTTATATATATCCCAAATTTTGGGGATGTGAATCGAGAACCTAGCAAACCTCAAAGAAAAAAACGAAAATTAACTGTCACTCTTTATATGCCTAAAAACATTGGCAACCCAAGATTACATCAATACGATCCAATTTTTGGAGGGAATGATCTAGATGTTCAAGAGCTCAAAATCCAAGTTTTTTTTTTTATAATAATCATCTAGGTTGATCCTGAAATTTCATATAAAAAAAAAAAATCTCAGTATTTTGCCCAAGAGAGTAAATATACGGTATGCTTCATTAGAATTATAATGCGCCCTTCATCCTCTATGCGCCCTCTCATGCTTTAGGACACCAACTTGGTTTAACATTGTACTAAAGTCTTTAGTGGACTTGGTGCTAAGTGGGGTTCATATCAAACTTATTTGGGAGGGAGATAGACTATTTTAAGATATTGAGAGATCATTTTAAGACCAATAATTCATATAACAGTGATATCAATACCTAATGAATGTTTCATACTTTCGAGGGAGAGAAATAAGGAAAAACAAATTAAAATATGTTTGGATCTAATGGTTAACTAATTTGTTAGTCCATTGGACTCAAGATATATGTGATCAAGGTTGGTCGGCCCATCACAACATGACGTACTGAGCTCCATTTCTAACACTGACAAGCGAACCTTTCCTATTAATCTAGCAAAAATAGAAGTAAAGAATGAGAGATAAATATAGTGCGCGAACAAAGTATTCTAGTAGATGTAGTTTTTAAACTTACTCCTGCGGGGCAAAACACTTGCATAGAGGAAACCCCTTAATCTGAACTTCAGAAATGGTTTTATAACCGCCATGAATAATTTCAAAAGCAAATAGGGGATTTCGATTTTACCTAGATTTTTCTGGCAAATAAAATAGATAGTTTGATATCAAAACTATATTTTTATAAGCAGATTAAGGTGTGAGTTCAATGTATTTTATTTCTAGATTGATCATTATGATAAGTAGAGAGAATTCTAAAATTTGGAGTCCCAACAAATTCTCGTTTATCTGAGGAAGTAAGTGTACATTTTGCTCCCTTAGGAGCATGTAATTTTCTTACCTAAAGAACCGAGGGTGAAAAGTTGATGAAGGTTGAATATTAGAAACTAATCACAATAAAGTTTAGAACAAACCCCACCGAAAATAAGCTAGAGGCCTCTTACTTTGTGGCTGATTAAATCATTTCCCCTGATGGGAGTGCTTGTGCTGGTCTTGCAGGACCAAATTCTATATTTGGCGATGAACACTTAGTTGGGGATTTTGAAATTTTGTACATCATTGTTTTGATGGGTGCCGTTTCTATACGGTTGCAACCTTGACCTCCAAATTTTATCATGTAATTTTGTTGTAAATTTTTTTTAAGATTATTTAAAAATCTATTTTCATCTTTAAGTACAAAATTTTAAACTCCAAATATAGTTAAAATCAATTAGATCTATAAATATATGAAAATCTTGAAAATAAACAGTCTAGATAATGTGTTGCAAGATGCATTATTTCTGAGACTCAAAATCTTCTTCTTTTTTTATATTCATATATCTCGATGTCGAGATGATCAATTAGAGGGTTTTTCAACATTAAAACAACCTTTTCCAATGGATTTTTTAGGTGCATTTTAATTTTACATTTTAAGGTTGCAACCTTATATAAACTTTTTCCTTTTTTAATTACTTTGCGGATAATTGTTCTTAAAAGAATTATTTTTCAGACCAGTTCTTAAATTGACTTCAAAAAGAGAGAAAGAAGATTTGTGACCCTATTGGGAAAGATAAATTGCAAAGTCAATTTGGGGTTGTAAAACCAAAATTCAAGTAACTCGAGCAAATTTGAGAATGCTCAATATAGGGAACAAACATAGTTCTGGATAAAACAGTAAAAATGTGGCAAAGAAATGTAAGGGTAAGAAAGATACTTACATAGTTTGTCAAATTTCTCACTAAATTGCAAAAGGACGAAGTTTCTATAAGGCCTAGGCTTTATGAAAACAAAATAAAGCCTCACCTCAAATCCTCATTTGGAAAGTAATTTTGGCAATGGAAATATCCATGATGGCTCTAAAATCAATTTTTAACACCCATAATAGATTTCAAACTCAAAAAATGGTACAAATCTTATCAAACCGTGAACACATATTTTTAGGGTCTAGATAATTTATAATAATATACACTTTTTTAGAGTTTGAAATTTTAATTTTTTTTCATAACCATAATGGTCAAGCCAAGATGAACGATGTAAAGTTTTTCCAATGCTTGAATTGCAATTTTCGATGAGTTATAAAAGTGAGGATTTACTTATTTTGATAGAACTGCTTTGTTTCCTTCAAAAAAAAATATCATAATACAAACATGAATGATTTAAGAAAAATATAAAGTTTGACCAGCTTCTCTTCAAGCCTTATATCCAAGTTTTTCTTCTCTAGAATACCTACCCAAAAACTTAAAAGAATCTCACCATTCACTCTCTTACCGAAAGAATTGCACTCTTCACTAGAAGTCCTCTTCTTCCCCAAGATAATCCTAAAATAAATTCAAAATAGAAAAGAGTAGTATATTATAAGATAGGAAAGAGATATTGCTCTTTTTTTTTTTTAGAGGAAAATGACTTAGGGACATTATGTACTCTCTTTAACAAGAATACATGCCTATAAAGTAAGTGTCTCCCATTTTCGACTGCAAAACATGTCATACGTGCATTTTAGTGACTTTTTTAGTGATTTCAAGAAGGTATCTTAGTGGCTTTTTCGAATGCCACCATTTATGCCTTTTAAAGTGCAGGTGCACTATGAAAAATTTGTGCCTTATGGCCTCACTAAGGGTTTGTTCTTTGATAGAGTAGAATGACAGATGAAGATTGGTAAAAAAATTCAAAATAAAAATAAGTACATTATAAGATAGGAAAGATATATTATTCTATCCTTTTGAGAAGAAAATGACTTATAAACATTATGTACTCTCTGTAACAAGAATACCCACCTATAAAGTAAGCGTGTCTCCCATTTTCAGCTGCAAAACATGTCATACATACATTTTAGTTACTTTTTAAGTGATTTCAGGAATGTCTTAGTGGCTTTTTTGAATGCCACCTTTTCTGCCCTTTAAAGTGCGGATGTACTATGAAAAATTTGTGTTTTATGGTCTTGCTAAAGATATGGTCCTTGATAAATTAGAATGACGGATCATGATTCTTGTAGCCGACCTTAAATAGTTAAGAAACGACTATAATAATAATGATGATCTATGTAAAAGAAAGAACATAAATGTTTTAACCTCACATACAAAAGCAATGCTTTCAAGGAAAATCAAAATGGAAATTGATAAATGCATACAAGAGCCAAACATGACAATGAATAAAATAGGAGACCCACCATTGAGAAGTACGTCATTTCGAACCAAGTGAAACTCCAAATTATAATTGGGATTTATATTATAAGAATATTTCTTTTTGGTACAAAGCGGTCACGATTAGTTTCAGCCATTGGATATAAAATCCGACAAATTGAAGTGCTTCACAATTCAAAATATGGAAATAGATTTTATTTCCATTGTAAACTTTAGGCTTAGTTTGGACAGTCCCATATATTTTATTTATGAACATATAATTTATAAGGGTGAGGTTTGTATAGAGCTTAGGCTCTAAACAATCAAATTAGAGCCTACCTTCAAATAGTGTCGAGAAATGCGGTTTTAATGTTGGTAATCTTTGTGATAACCTTAGAATATATAGCTTTCAAAAATAGTGTAGATCTACAGATTTATAAAAACTCGAAAATCTTGAAAATTGACAGTCCAAAAATGCGTTACAAAATATACTATTTTCAAAACTTGAAATCCATTTTTTTTCTCATGTCCATACATCTTGATGTCGAGATGATCAATTTGAGGACATTTGGGCAACAAAACAACCTCTTCTAGTGAAATTTTTGAGATAGGCTCTAATTTGATTGTTTAGAGCCTCGGCTCTATATAAACTTTTTCCAATTTATAAACATGGACTTTCTAGCTTCTTTTTAAACGGATGGGGAAATGCTTGGGGGCCATTGTCCCAATAAGCAGAGGAAAGAAACAGCCCTTTCCCTCTAGGCGTCTTAGCATAGGACCACACTTTGAACCCTTTTCACTCTTGAGTTGGTGGGGGAAGAACTGAGTTATGTTATGGTCTGTGCAAATAGGGCCTAAGCAATGAGAGTAAATCCATTAAGCTTTAGGATGAAATATAAACTAGCTTAGACCAATATATGCTGAATGATAATTGCATAGTATAATAATTTATCCACAAAAAAAGAGTACGAGCTTTGAAAGGCATTTTACCTTAGATGAAACTCCACAGCCTAAGATTAGTCTATAGAGAAAAAAAAAATTGTATGAGATTATTATCAATCACAAATACTAAATGAAATGAGATGTCCCATACATTGAGGAACACCAGAGATCACTTAGAATCATGCTCTTCGAGTCTAGAGTACTAGCAAGGGAATCACTTGATGAATTGTGTTGCAATATTTCCCACTGCTAGCACAGTTATCAACCATGACATGTAAGGTAAAAAAAAATTTGTCTTTTTTGTATATGAAAAATTGTATGTAAGAAGACTGTTATTCTTTTGTTACAAGAATATTACAATCAATCTTAGCCGTTGAAAATAAAATTAGGCGATTATGATATACTATTGATGTTGCTCTCTTCTTGATACATCCCGAGCTATTTTATTTACCATCGGCCAATTAGGAGTGATTTTGTGCTCATATCAGAGGCAAATGGTCATATAATGTATAAAACCCCAATAAGTAACATTACACATGTGATTTATTCATTCCTTGTAAAGAATGTTGGACTTAGATCATAGTCACCTAATTCACTCAAGTAAACACACACGCGCCCTTGTTACTCTCATGTGGCATAAACCCCATTCAATCTCAAACAAAACATTTTCACCTTCTTCTTCTTTTTTATGTGTTTGTGGGTAGAGATAAATCCTTTGTTCACTTTGTGGCTCACACATACTGACCACCCAAGCGAAGGGCTCATCCCTACCAAAAAAATTCAACATAATTGGTGATTGAATCCCAAGTTTCCATTTCAAATCATTGAAACTTGATTCCTTCAGCATGTTTCGCTTTAGGCGTACTGTGAAAAATATTAACCACCTGCCCTTTGGGTTCGAAGTCCTTTCTTTCTCATGTTGACTTGGGATAGAACTCTAAAGATCATAATGCGGCACCCCACCACCCTGACCACACAGGCCCAGAAGCCAGCCTCCCTCTCTCATGTTAACTTAGGATGGGACTCGAAGTTTCGATCAAAATGTGGCACCCCACCAGCCTAACTACCCCACCGAGAGGTCAGGAGATTCATTGTTGACTCTGTACTGTATTCTTTGTGCCAGCCATTACTTAAATGCGCATGTAGGCCATTGAAACCTGGCTCAATAACAAGCCTGACAGTTTTGTTATGTCACTGGTTAATGTTCAAAAAAAAGAGAAAAAACTTTCTACTATATGTTGCATCCATGAGTTTCTTCTTCTTGTTATTTGTAAGCAGAGTTAAATTTGGGTTTAATTGCAATGGTACCTTAGTCTACAGTAAGCTCATTATACTTGGTTCAGGGCACATATTAACCATCATCATAACCCAAATAAATTCTCCAACTTCCCTCCTTTTATTGGGCCTGACCGACAAGCCCATGGGCCTACTCAGTGAACAAGGGGATTAAAATGTATTGGGCTTGGGCAAAGAGGCAGAAATTGAATACCTTCCCTTAGAAATCAAAACCCATTTATTGAAGAAAAGAAAAAAATACGAAACATCAATGGTGTGGACACGGTATAGGTCAGAAAACAAATAAAGAAATAAATCAAATGCTCCGTGCACCCTTCCCATTTTAAGACCTAAGAAGGACATGACAAATACAATAAACAATAATTGCATGCATCATTCTTGGATTTAGGGAGTACTGTCTTTTCCTATTTCTTCCTCTTTTCGTACTGTAATTATGGAGCTTCGCTCCTTTATTAATAAGCTTAGGGGTGAACATTAAAAAAAAAAAAAAACCTGCATGCACATTTGTATTCATTTGAAGCCCTTCTCTCTCTCTCTCTCATACAAGATAAGGAAAACTCTCTCCTCTAATTGGCATTGTTACGTGGGTTCAGTTCCCTTGGCACTGTTCTCTTTCTCAAATTCAAGTTTTGCAGTGCAATCATTTTGAACATGAAAGAGCAAAATGATGAATTTGGGCTGCGCGATACATGCAAGAGCAGAGCCAGAATGGAAAGAGATAGTTTTCTTTCTCAGATTTAGGCTAAAAAAAGTGCTGGGTCTTTTACAATGAAGGCTGAGGCTGGAACAGGGAGGGGATTCATTCATTTATATCTTCATGCACAGGCGGGGCCAACTGGTCCGGGCTGAGAACAGTGGTGGGACATTAAAAGGGCGGCCAAAACAGTTGTTCAATCATTCATGCCTGTCTCTCCCTCTCTCTCTCATCCTGAACAGTTTTATGTCATTGTTAGTACTTAGCCCCACCACCCTCTTCTACCTGTGTTTCTCTCACCACTCTCTCTCACACATTCATGATGATGTTAATCTATTGTGCACAAGGAACAAACAATTTCTTTTTCCACTGCAACCCAATATCCCCATGTATCTTTCATTGTTTAATACGATGCACCTCTCTCTCTCTCCATTGTTTATTAAGATCCAGAAGCCCCTTCTCTCCCGCTATCTTCTGTCTCTCTCTATCTCTCACTCTCTCTCACCAGATCAATAAAACTTTACCCCCATGGCAAAGTGGCCCACGGTCCGTCAATCTTTAACCATTCAACCCAGTGACCCACCTCTCTCTCTCTCTCTCTCTCTCTCTCTACTAACTAAAC
>NW_006500337.1:2781590-2793797 GCF_000471905.2 Amborella trichopoda | reverse complement strand
AATATTTAAATATATATTTTTAATTTTTGGGTCAGGTCCAATTAGGTCCGTCTTAGGGGTGGCAATGGGCCCAACGGGTAAACCCGACCTCGGGTCCAGGTATGGGTCCAATTTTGGATCCGACAGGTCAGGTCTGGGTCAAAACGTAGACCTGAAAACTATTCGGATCTGAGTCTGGGTCCGGGTCCAACTAGACCCCACCCATAAACCATTGGAGATAAAATACTTTACTTTAAACCCTATTCGTTGGGGTGTATTAAGGATCGTATACAGTAAGAACTCGTTGTCATCTTTAGCTATTAGATGATAAATCAGATGGCATGAAATCTAATGACGAGTGATTGTGATCTTATTGCCATTAATATAGATATTTTTTAGAAAATTTTAAAATGGACCAATAATATGGATATATGATGGTAAAAAAAAGACAAAACAAGGCAAAAAAAAAAAAAATGTTCTTTATCATTAAGTGGCAATGGACCCGTCCAGACCCGACGGTAGACGACCAGACCCGGGACCTAATGGTAGACCCAGGATCCGACGGGTACGGGTCCAATTTTTTGACCCGCCCGATCCAGTTGGACCCACGGCCGTCCCGCCCTGTTGCCACCCTTAGTCCGGGACAAGTCGGGTTCAGGTCCGGGTCCGATAACTTCGGTTCCAGTCGGCTACTGGTCCCATAAATTTTTTCAGGTCCGCTGCGACAATCCGACCCAACCGGTTGGGACCCCTAAAATGTACTTTTCGACAACCACGTCATATTTATGAGAGCAAATTAAGACAAACGATTATAGAGAGAGAAAATAAGCTGACATTGTTGCTCGTGTCTGCCCAGTTACGTGTTTTCGAAATTTGGACACGGATTTAGAGGAGATCATTTAAGTTCTTGTCTCGTTGAAATATTGAAATTTCGAACCCTAAATCCATCAGAAACCCATTTAATGCGTACTGCTGATTCCCAAACAACGAAACGCTTTGATTCTTAGGTTGGTAACCGCCTAATTTAGGAACTTTTCCTTGACCTTATTATATTACACACCCCTAATTAATTTGTATACATTTCATCACCAAATTTGGAGGGTACTATTCCCATATATTTGGAGGAATCCTATGGCAATAAACATCAATCTCTTACCTTTTTCAAATTTAGCTAACCTACACAACTTTGATATTTTCTTGAAATGTCAAACCAAAAAAATGATACAATAAAAGCCAAAATAGAATTGTCAATGATTCTTACATCCTCATCTTCTGGGAACATTGGAAGGTTGGAAAGTCACTCACAGAATCCAAAGAGTTTTTTTTTTATTATTATTAAGATTTAATAACTCTTTAGATGCAGAAACAGGAATATCGAAATTAGATCCTACTAGGATCGATGTACTTAATCGGTTAGAAACAAAATCAATGATAATATGAATCATAATACAATAAACAAAGTAAAACACATATACACCCTACATGAACACAAAGATTTATACGATTCATCCTAAAAGGCTTCCTCTATGGCCATAAATCCACTTATATCCACTATATCATTGACAGTTATATGATGGATTTTGGGACAAAAATTTTCATCTTTAACCCTTGACAAACCCAACAACCTTTTAGATCCTCTCCCAAGACATCATCCATCGATTTATTTTCTCTATTAACAACTAAACTACTGTTGGAGAAAAGAACCATGAGCGTAAATAAAGCTCAATCTAACTAAAAGGGAAAACCAACCAAAATCTCCATAAAACCTATTTTCAAACTTGCATCTTACTCCACATGAGGCACTAGGGTAGCATTTCTCCATGGGAAGCTTACCTCTCTCTATATAAAAGCCGTCTCTCAATGCAAGAGGTCTTTCCCACTTTCTCTCCAAAAGAAGCCAAATTTTCCATGTGGTGGCCCCAAATAGGGCAAACATATTATTCTCTCGCATTCCATATATATAATAATAAGATTAGAAATCTCATTCCAAATAGAAATAAGAAATTTAGCATAAATGTCACATATATCACAAACTTAATATGTATAACAAAGAGCTCTAACCTAGTTGGACTTCTATTTTCTTTATTTATTTATTTTTGACAAGAATACTGAATATTATTAAATCACTAAAACTAAATCATTAGGACTAATCAATTCTATTTTCTTTTTCCAATCTTAACCTATTTATTGTAACATTTCTATGGGATGGTGATTTTGCTAGTCACCTCCTCTGGCAGTTTTATATTCCTATCTCTTGATATAACATCTTCCTTTACACATGGTGAATTGAATGATGATGAGTATACTATGTTTTATAACAATATAAGATGACATAACGATTATATAATTTGAATCGAAAAAATTAAAAAGTCTTGGTTAGTGTTTTTTTTTTTTTGGGTAATTCGGTGTCGGTGGTGGAAGTGAAAACTACAACATGATGATTAAGGTGTAGGGGTGCTATCACCGTGATGATTATTACATCATTGGCTTCTTTTAAATATTGGATGATAGAAAGCCACTCACAAAACTCAGAAAATTTTGAATGCCTACCTCTTGATATGACATATCCCTACACATGGTGAATCGATTGATTATGACTATAAGATCTTGCTTGATAATATAATGCAAAGACTCAAATAGCCTAAACTGAAACCTCAGGAGGCTTTTGAATCAAAGAGGAAAAAGATTATTCTGAACAATGGTTGTGTGCCACAGAGAGTAAGTAAAAAAAAAAGAACACAACAATTCGTACACTCATAAATTGGAAATGCTGGATGGTTTTGAGTCAATATCCGTACTGTATAAAAACCAAAGCATGTTGCTAATAGATGTTAGCATGAGAGAGCAATTCACCATTTCAAGAAGCATGATCATGTTATCAGCAGGAGCTTTCCTTAGACTAAAACTGATTGCTAACTATCTTGAGGAATTGTTGCTAGTCTTCAATTCTTGATTGTGGGTTGCAATTGAAAACTAGTGTTCATAAAATCGAAATGGAATGGTTAACCAGACATAGGTCCAGAAGCGGTTTAACCGATAAATCGGTTGATTCAACCTCTCTAACCGGGCAGTAAAAAAAGTGTTGAAAAAATAAAAAAATATGCAGAAAAAAGTCTACTAAAATATGAAAAACATATGAAGAATGATTAAAACAAAACGTATTCAAATGAAGTTGAAAATTAATGAAAAAATAGATTTTAACGAATCGATTTGTGTCTAAGGGTATTTTTAGAAATTTTAGAAAAAAATGGGAAAATATAAAAGTGAGTATTAATGATCATTTTTTTTTTTAAATCTTTACCATAATGTAAAAAATATTAAGAAATTCATTACAACTCAAATTCCTTATTTATGGGAATTTATATACAGTTTTTGAATTTTTTTTTAATACCGGTTGATCACCACCGCCCAAAACACGAACCAGCCAGTGGACGGTTCCGATCTAACCGAGCAGTTAGTGGTTAGATCACCCACTTTGTTGAAAACTGCTCTAGTGAATTACTGACACGACTCGTCATTATCAGAAAGAAGAATAACATCTTCATCTCGTGGTTTACTCATTATTGGAGTAAGAATGGAACCCAAGACGCCATGTTGGTGTTGGATTTAGTGATATCCAAAATCATCTCTTGAAGAAAATCCTACATTATTGGGATTGATATTAATATTGATGAGTTTCTATATTTATTGGGTTTCCTATTTATTTATTTATTTGGATAATTCCATTTTTGTAGTTAGTTATTTTTTGGGTTAGTTCCACATAGTTTATGATAGACTTGAGGACCAAAAAAAGATAAAGTTAGAGTTTCCCATAAATTTGAAAAATATGAGAGGAGCTTCTCACATACCACTTTATGGGCTTGTGCTTTTCTTACCTTACCGATGGATAAATGTAAAAAGAGAAAAGATGTGCCCTCTTTGGGTCACTCTAGTGAGAGAAACGGTTTGTCCATGCCTCATGTGGAGAGAGAGGTTTGTTTCTTATAGAGAAGCAGTTCCTATAAAGATTTTGTGCGGTATCCCCATTGTAGAGAGAAAGTTGGTTTCTCGTTGCTCTCGCATTTTTATCTGGTGTTATCAGTAATGGTTGCATAAAGCAAAAAGAAAGAAGAACTACATGTGGTTTTTGGGAGAGTGGCTTAAAGTATTGTTCAACTGAGTTTTATCGATGGTTAATATGACACCTTTTGCATCGCAAAATATGTGATGTAACTCTCATTGATATAGTAGATTTCAATTTGCTATGTCAATGGATATAGTCACATCTGTGATGAACTATGTAAATTACGGTGTCCTCTTTCTATTGTTTCTTACTGCTTTATTCGTCTTACTTGTTGGTTTGTTGTCGGTTCTATTTTTTTCGCACTATATTTACCAAAAATCAACCCATCAGGTTTTAGAGCTTCGTCGCACAACAAGTAGTATCAGAGACTGGATTGGGGTGTCGGTATGGCAATAAAGATTTTGAATGCAAAGATTTTTAATATCAAACAATTATTTTTAGCAAGAATTGTGAAGAAATTTATAAAGCAAAAGCGGAAGATTTCATAATATTATCTGATAAATGTTGGAATGACGAGTAAGTGATTGTTGATATCAAGGTGCAGATGGTTGGATTTGGTGATATCCAAAATTATTTCCTTAAAGAAATCTTACATTATTGGAATTGGTATTAATATTGATGAGTTTCCATATATATTAGGTTTCCTATTTAATTAGATAATTTTAATTATGTAGGAATTTATCTTTTGAGAAAGTTCTATATGGTTTAAAATAGACTTACGGACTAAGAAAAGACAAAATTAAAGTTTTCCATAAAATTGGGAAAGAAGGGAAGCCTCTATGTACCATTTAATGGGTTTGTATTTTTCTTTACGAGTGGGTTGTTGTAAAAGAAAAAAGGCGTGCCCTATTTGGGTCACTTTATGGGAAAGTTGGACTTCTCTCAAAAGAGAGGTAATAGTCTCATGCACAGAGAAAGAGAAGCCTATGAATGAGCTTTTAGAGAGCGTACTGAGCTTCTAGTGAGAGGAACAATTTATCCATGCCTAACATGGCGAGAGATGTTTGTTTCTTGTAGAGAAGCAGTTCCAATAAAAATTTTAGGTGATATCCCATTCGTAAAGAGAAAGTCTATTTCTCATTGCTCTCGCATCTCTGTCTAGTGATGTCCGTAATGGTCGCAAGAAGTAAAGAAAATGAAGAAGGGCATGTGGTGCTAGTTGGGAGAGTTTAAAGGGTTGTTCGATTGAGTTTTATCAATGCTTATTATGATACATTTTGTGCTCCAAAATATATGATGTAACTCTCATCGGTATAGTGACCTCAGTTTGCCATGCTTGTAGATGTAGTCACATATGTACCAAATTACGCATATTTTGGCATCTTTTTTTTGCTTTTTTCTTTTATGCTTTATTTTTCTTGTTTATTAGTTGTTTGTTGCTAGCAATGTAAGAAAAATCGAGCGGTTAAATTCTAACCACTCAGTTAGACCCAGTTAGATTGGAATGGGCCAATGGCCGGTTTTGGTGAACCAGCAGGATATATTTTAAAAAATAAAAAAATATTATATAAAATACCAAAAAATAAAGGATTTTGTTTGTACCATATTTTTTAATGTTTTTCATCATTTAGAAAATATTGGAAATAGTTTTGGCCATTAATACTTTATGTTAACATTTTCTCATCTTTTTCAAAAAACTTTAAAAATACCCCTGGACAAAAATCGATTCTTTAAAATCTATTTTTTTCATTAATTTTCAACTCCATTTGGATGTACTTTGTTTAATCATGCTTTAAATATATTTTCATATTTATTAGTTTTTTATTATTTTTTTAACTCTTTTTTGACTGCTCGAGACTTGCCCGGTTAGGCTGGTTGAATAGGCCGGTTTACCGGTTAAGCCGGTTGAATCGCTTTTGACCCCATGTCTGGTTAACCATTCCAGTTTGATTTTTCCTACGCTAGTTGCGAGTTCTATTTTTGTCGTACTTTATTTATCAAAAAATCAACTCTTCGGGTGTTAGAGCTTTCACGCACAACAGCTGGGACACTCAGCCACTCTAAACACCTAGACCTTGGATATGTTCATTTTTTTTTTTTCTTTTTTTGTTATCGATTATATATTAAGCGAGAGCAATACCCTCTCTATTTTTGTGTCACTTGTCCTTTTTTTATTCCATAATTACCGTCTCTCACTCTTCATTCTCTCTCCCTCTTCTTTCCTTAAATCCCTCCCCCAACATAAAGAAATCATTATATGGCTTATCACACTATCCCTCTTTCTCTCTCCACACTATCTCTATTTCTCTTTATCTTTATCTCACACTCTTTTTTTCTCTCAAGTACCTCTCGCCACACTATCTCTCTCATGTCCTCTCTCTCTATTATCTCTTTTTTTAAATCTCATACAAAATTTGGAAGATTTTTCCTTTCCAACAAACTCTCTCTATATCTCTCTCTTCCACTTTTCCCTATTTATCTCTCTCTCACCCTTTTTCTCTCTTTCCCTCTTGACAGATATGGAAGGTGAAGATTATAATTATATATCTCTTTTTCTCTCACACGTCATCTCTCTCTATCACGTACCATTATTCTAGGGGTAATATAGAAAGCATTAGATGGCTTATCATTTAGAGATATTTTTGGATAATTATGTCATTCATTACTCATAAAGAGAGAAAGAGAGATTGAAAGTTAGAAAGATAGAAAGTTAGAGAGAGAAGAGAGGTGTGTTAGAGAGGGATAAAGAGAGAAAGAGAGATTGAAAGTTAGAAAGATAGAAAGTTAGAGAGAGAAGAGAGGTGTGTTAGAGAGGGAGATATGAAGTTTCTTTTTTATCACCATCTCTCTCATGTCCCTTTGAACACAACTTGCATAGATTTTCCCATCTTCTCTCTCTCTCTCTTATATCCCTCTCTCCATACTATCTCTCTCATATCCTCTCACTCTCTCTATCATCTCTTTCCTTAAATCTCTCACAAAATTAGATGTCTTTCTCTCTCGAACAAACTCTCTTTATATCTCTCTCCCCCTCTTCCTTAAAATCTCTCTCCTTCCTAAAATGTCTCACTCACTCTCCCCCTCTTATTTTTATCATCGTCATAATTTCTCTCTCCTTTCTCCATACATAACTTTGGAGCATTAGAACAGATTAGTTACTTTTGGTTATCTTTTGTTCTTTTAATATATCAATTTAGTGATAAATAATAAAAAATTTATATTTTATATCAATTAATAGTAATTAACATGAATATAATTAATCATTCTTATTCAATTAAAAGTGATAAATAATGAAACTTTTATATTTTTATATTTTATATCAATTAATAGTAATTAACATGAGTACAATTAATCATTCTTATTCAATTAAAAACAACTTAATAATTGAATAATGCTTTTTAAAAAATGTTATTACAAAATAAAAATTTATTCAATTATAACTAAATCAAATATCGTGCAACGCACGTGGATAACACTAGTATTCAATAGCATGTTGTGTACCTGTATCTTTTTTTTTTTTGAAATTTAGATAAAAAAATCCGTCTTCTGAATTTTTTTTTTTTTTTTTCTCAAAAGTCGAAATGTGGAAAGTTCAAGCATCCAACATTAAGAACCTAACTACTTATCTTTTAGTTTAAATTAACGACAATGAGATGCCTAGGCCAGTCCAAGTAAAAACAAAAAACAAAAAAACTAATTTGGGCATCTAATGTCCAAATCGTTTTCCACGAAATAATGTCCAAATATTTTTCCACTAAAAAACCAAGGTTTTGGTTCACATGATGTTAATATCGATGACTATTTTCCATAAATTTCCCTATATAAAATACGTAATCAATTCTCCTCGACGTGCCCAAAAGTTCGTCCCTTGGCATGCAACGATACGGAGAGATCCACGTGTCCAGAATTTCGTCGATTGGCATGCAACGATAGGGAGAGAATAGCATCATGCTCGAGAGAGAGAGAGAGAGAGAGAAACGTAAAAGACAGTTGAGGAGAGTAACAAAAGTTCGTAGAAAAGAGGAAGGAGAGAACTTGGTATGAGCGTGGGAATTAGCAAAAAGAGAGAGGATACTTAAGAGAACCTAAAAAAAGTAAAATGAAAGGGCAAAAAAGAAGACATTGAAATTAGCAATTGAGTTAAGGGTGGGAATGGACTCGAGTAGGTCTGGGATTCGACGAAGATACTTCCACAAGGATGCCCGATGTATAGTCTGGGTATGTATCCAAATTTTGGATTATAATATTATTTGGGTCCGGGTATTGGTCCAGCCAGACCCGACTGGTACCCATAGTCATAGGGTATATGATGTCGATTATATATCTTTAGGCGCACACTAAGTATTCATATGGTGACAATATTAGTAATATTTACAATATTATTGGTAAAAAAAAAAAAAAGAAGCTCTCTATCATAGGATATAGGATGGTGACCAAAAACAAAAATATAAATAAATATAGCCCATAGTCATAGGATCCGACCAGACCAATAGTATTCGAGTCTGGCTCCAAGTCCAGTCGGACCCAACTTGTTGCCTCCCTAAATGGAAGGGCAGTGCATGTATGTATATGCACACACTGAGAGAGAGATAAAGAGAGGGGGGGGGGGGGGGAAGCTTTTTATGTTTTTTTTACCGCGTAAAACTTTTATACTCCCCCTATACAAATGTCCATTCTAAATGGACGGTATAGATGTCCCCAATCACAATGTCAAACCTCTTTATTATTTTATTTTTAATGTTTTCATACAAAACATTTTGACCATCCAATCCTCTCTTGAACTCAAACCTATAACCAAAAGAAATCCCAATAAAATAAAATGGCTAAAATGCCCCTAAAACTTTTAGGGGCATTTTGGGTATTTATTTGATCAAAAATATGTTTTAATATTTTATTCATGTGCATCCTTATTAGTGGCTCACTTTATCTAAATTGGACGGCTGGATGACGGGGGGAGCATATATCTTTTATGCTCTATGGGAAGCATAGAAACCTTTCCAGAAGGAGAGAGGACGGTTGAAAATGAGCAGTGATCCAATACAACGGTTATATGATAGTATAATGCAACGACACTTCTAAAAAATCATGTTCGTGGTATTTGTATGACCCCAAATTTTGCACACACACTCTCTTCATCTCAATAGTCAATCTCAAAAAAAAACAAATTCAATTTGAATCCTAGATATGATCAAAATGAGTCCCCACCAAAAACGAATCTAGACCATTCATTTTGTGAATTTCAAGATCTTAGCCTTTATAAACTCAAAATCATTTTATTTTATTTATCATTGTTCATCTAATGATAATAAAACTATTCATATAAATTGGAAATGAAAAAATCCTTCTAAAGGCTAGATCTAAGCATCTCACCAAAATGAACGACCTATATTAATTGAGCTAAAAAAATACTTTCTAAATTGTGTTTTCAAATTTTTTTTTTTTTTGTGATTGTTCATTAAAATGAAAAGAATGTATATTTCAAAACTTAGATCAAACAAATGGCTATAAAATGATATTTTAAGATTATTACATCATATTACTATACAACATATGCATGAAATTATTGCATGTTGAAAATAGCAACCCACTTCATTTCGGGGTAATTCAATAGGAGAGAGAGTTTGAGGGTTAAAAATAACCACCCGACCGCTATCTATTAGAATGAAAACCACAACGCGCATCTAAAACATGAGATGTACTACAACCACGATCTCATCCCTCATGAAATAGCTACCCTCTAATCGGCATTGGAGTGAGATGATGAAAGAGCACTATTTGATTTATAATATAGATTGCAAAACAACCTAGAAACTAGAGAGAAAGTCCTAGGTGCATACTTCCCGAGAAAAATAAAAGAGATAAATAAGTGCACTCAGGCCAAAATAGGCATTAGCACTATTTATATTATTGACGTTATAAGCTACTTACCCACAATAACTGAGAATAATAATTCATGCAATTTAGCATTGGGAAAAGGGCACTACAAACGCGTCGCATGTAATTCCACGCCAAATTTAGCGCCACCCTCTTTTTACGCTTTATTTATTATATTATATTTAATCTCCGTAGGTATCTAGCATGATATGCCTCTCTCCAAGAAAAAGAATATTCCAGCTTTTTTCACTCTACACGTTTAACTTTTTTTCCACGTGTCATCATCTTAGAAAGTATGCCACGTGGACGGAAGATGAGGGTGGGACCCAGCTCTTTTGAGAGACAGAAGAAAAACCCTAACCCTAATTTTGATTCGCTCTCTTTCTCTTCAGGAGTGGCACGGATTTCCTCGCATTAGCGCCTCGATTTCCTCGGCAACAGTAGGCCGTACTATCCCACGTGTGAAAGAACAGCCAATCATAGCCCTTCCCTCTCTGACAGGATTCCCTTACTTTGCTTAATCAAAGGCCCAGTTTGTATGACGTATTTTCCTTTTTGGCAATCAATCGGCGATTAATAACAATCAGTCGGCGATTAATAACCGCTGGGTAAAAAATAATCGGCGATTCATATCGAAACGAAAGGAGTTCCTTTTGTGCTTATATAAGGAAAAAGTTTATATAAGGGCTCGGCCATAACGAATCAAATTGAGGTGCACCTCAAAAGAGTTACTTAAGGAGTTGTTTCCATGCTTTTAAATCCTCAATTGATCATTTAATCGTCAAGATGCTTGGTTAAGATAAAAAATAAACTTCAAGTTTTAAAAATAATGTATTTTGTAATATATCTTTTGACGGTCAATTTCAATATTATAGTATTCATGCGCGATTTATACTATTTTTAAAGATTTAAATTTTATAATTAGACATAAAATAAAATTTGAGGTTATCATAAATATTTTCAATATTAAAACAACTGTCTTTTGACATTATTTGAATGTGCTTCTTACTTTGATTGTTTAGGACCTTGGCCTTATACAAACTACACCCAATTTATAGTCTTATTAGCCGTAATATTAGACCCAACAGCGTGGAATTGTGATAAATCCTAGTAAAAAGTATCATAAGGCACATGTTTAAAGGCTCTCTATTTCCAAAATTTATATCCATATCACAACTTCAACTATAAATTTTTACAGTTAGAAAATGTAGACCGGTACATAAATTTAAAATGGAATTTTAATTTTAAATATTTGAAATAAATAGTTAAAATAGTACAAAGAAGTTCAAAATCATCTTTTTAAATATTTAAAGTTTATTTTCTTTTCAAATTCTTGATCGTGGACTTTTTCAATATTTAAAGTTTATTTTCTTTTCAAATTCTTGATCGTGGAATTATTGCCCAGTTAAAATAATCTAAAAAGCCTATTTCTGACATGAAAAAGATGAGTTGGAGATGCACCGAAACCCCAACCTGAAACCTTTGTTAGGAAGCCTCATGAAAATTAGGTGTATGCTTTAATTGAAGGGATAAACATTATGTGAGTCAAAGGTACAACACAAGCCCAACTACCCAAGATTGAAGAACCCTACAGCCTTGAATAAGAGAGGGTGACCCAGTTAATAATGGTGGATATATTTTGCTCAATATTATTTGAAAGTACTAAATTGTTTGTTTTTTTAGCGCACCTAGATGAGGCTCACATGTCTATCAAATTTAGGATCAATCTTATTTAGGAGTCGCAATGGACCTAGATCTGACACAGCTCCAAGTATGGGTACAAAAATTGGACCTAGCAGATCGGATCCGGGTCCTAATATTGGACCCGAACACTATTCGGGTTTAGGTAAGGGTCATGGCCCATGTGCACCGAAGCCGGAGCCGACCAAATAGTGATATTATAAAAATTTTATTTAATAATATATATATATAGATATATATATATTAACATAATCTTAAATATATTTAGGAAAAAGTTTATATAAGGTTGCAACCTTATATGTAGAACTGCGAATGCACCTCAAAAATCCATCGGAAAAGGTAGTTTTAATGTTGAAAAACCCTCTTATTGATCATCTCAACATCGAGATGTATGACTATGAAAAATAAAATGATTTTAAGTCTCAGAAATAATGCATTTTACAACATATTATCTACACCGTCCATTTTCAAGATTTTCATATGTTTATAGATCTACTTGATTTTAACTATTTTTGAAATTTAAAATTTTATAATTAGATATAAAAATAGATTTTGAGATAATCATAAGAACATTTTACATCAAAATTATATACCATGATAAAATTTGAAGGTGCACCTTACCTATACAGTTATAGATACATACATATGCT
>NW_006500337.1:2741453-2781570 GCF_000471905.2 Amborella trichopoda | reverse complement strand
GTTGCAGGATTCAAGTGCTCCCAAACTTGCACAAAGCAAGCTTGTAGAGAATTTGCAAAAAGTACAGGTATGCTATTAATTTCCTAATTGAGCAATATATTTGTTTTTCTCCACTTTCCTAGCTATTAGACATTGTCAACCGGTATTCTTGTTTCTTCTTCCTCATTCTTATTATTCATTTATTTTAAATTTTTTGGGATATGTACCCCTTAACTACTGTTTCCCTAACCCGATTCCCAACTTCTACTTTCTATACATGAATTAGTCGCCATTATCAAATATAGAACAAAATAAAACTTAGTTACATTTTCTATATATGTTTCACCATTTTCCAAAAATAAATAAATGCAGATCCTTCAGTCTACGAGGCTGATGGGCTTAAAAGAACATCTCTCAATGTGAAATAAGAAGACAAACGAAAGTTCAAGAGGTTTAAGAGAAAATAATAAGGGTCATTTCAACTCATAGCCTTTAAACGGTTCTATACCATGTTACACGTCGTATACAAACAGTATGTTTGCATGTATATTTCAACCATGGTGGGGGATGTAATGAACCATTCATGTACTCAAGTAGATATATGTTTAAATGAACGCTCCATCTCAACCGTCGATTGTTGACAACAGGTGGCTCAGGCTCGGAGCACTCCATTTTTACAGCTGAATTGACAAGAAAAAAGTTTACGATGCATGAACCATTAAAAATGCACCTAAAAGATGAACTATTTAATATTTTATTTAATTTTAAAAGTCTACCAAAATTACACATGATCATGAGTTGGGAGGAAAAATTTTAAATAGTCGATAAGTTAAATACATTTTGATAATTTTTTTGCAAAACAATTTGTTTATGCACGTAGTAGCATAATGGGTGTTGCATGTAATATAAAATCCTATAACTAAATGGATTGTTTACTATGACCGTTTATTTTTGGTACAAGGAGTATTTTTGATACAAAGGAGGACATAATCATTCTTAACTAATGCATGTAAAATTCGAGAGATTGAAATATGTTACAATATTCAAGAAATTTTATTTTGGACTTCGTGCACTATCAGTAACACATCCCAAACCACTTTATTTCACGTCTAGTAGTTAATAGTGATTGTAACCTCTTTATACCAAAAATAAATAGTCTTATTACATACATATTTATAAAGACACGGTTTTCAATACGGCCAGCTTGTATATTGTTGAAATGCGGGCTTGGCAATAAATACTAATTTTTAGAGAATATATAATCTTTAACATGGAGATCATGGATATAAAGAAAAAGATAATTTGAAAACTAGAAATAATAATTATATTACGAAAACATTTGGATCGTTAGTTACAATTGTTTTTAGATGAACTACCTATTTGTATTCATCTTTACGGTGGATGCTATACACCTCTAGACCGCATATTGTAGAAATGCAGTCCAGCCCACATGAAACAATTTTCCTTTTTATAAAGAATCAATACATAAAGGGATTGTATATTATAAGATGGTTCACTTTTGACACAAGAAGGTCATAATTACTTTTGATTGTGAAATAAGACAGATTCTATTGCATCACAACAATCAAAAAATTTTATTTGAATTGTGTGTGTATAGCTAAAGAGACATCCTCAAAGACCTGATTTCACATTTAACAATTAATAATAATTGTGACCTCTTTGTACAAAAAATAAATAGCCTTATTGTACACATTTGGTCACTCAAGACAAATAGAACACCTTAACGGTAGGGGTGACAATGGACTCGACCTAGTACCCGAGGGGTAGACCCAATCCCGGTCCAGGTATGGGTCCAAAAAATTGGACCCGACAGGTTGGTTTCGAATATTTGACTAGAGTACTATTTGAATATGGTTCTGATAATATTTTTCAAATCTCAATATATAAAATATATTTAAGTATAATTAAATATATAGATATTTTAATTTTGGGTCAGGTCAGGCCTGACCCGTTACCACTCCTTCCAAATGGAGTATCAAATCTCTCTCTCTCTCCCTCTCCAACAACTAAATCTCTCTCTCTCTCCCTCTCCAACAACTAAATCTCTCTCTCTCTCGTCCTTATTTATGCCACTAGTGCCAAGTTGGTAACCTTTGCACACTAGTCCTGTATCCTATTTGTTGGACATGTCCCTTAAAATCTGTTTATTGCAATAAAATAGCCATGGCCATGCTTCGTGTTGCTGCCTATGCATGCCCCGTGAACTTTTACTTCCTTTGGCAACTGATAATAAATGAATATTCATAAGCAGTCTCCTTTACTACGAGTTCATAGAAGTTTTGGTGCTATACATCCATATGACTCCGAAACTTTCTTTATGAATGCATAAGTATTAAATAAAAAGAACAAAGGCACAACTTTTTTATGCATTAAGTTGGCACTGAACTTGTATGGCTTCTTCTATTTAAATAATAAAACCTCTCTTTCTGGTTTCATCTTTAAATAGATTCTAGGACTCAAGATTTTACTGGGCGGTGATTTTGACCGTCATGATCATGAATTTGGCAAGAAATAGGTTATCAAGCTTACATTCAGAAAAGGTCAAAAAAAGAATTAAAAATAGATTATTTTGAGTCTTGTTTCCTGCTTGTCCTTTGCTGCTCATTTCAAATTCCAGATCAGATTAACACCATATTTCGAGCTTCTAAATATTAGACCTAAGCATAATCCTAAATACAAATATTAATGCGTAATTTTGAAATACCAACCAAGATAGGCTTGCGTGCCGAAACTTACGTACACAATCTGCAGGACACGGACGAACCCGTCGGGTCTAAAAATTAGACCCATACCCATACCAGTCGGGTCATGATTCTAGTCAGGAACATTGCCACCTTATGACTATGAGTTTGCATTATTTTTTTTTCGCCCTTTTGTTTACCATCATATGTAAATATTATTGGCAATAAAGTCACAATCATCCGCCATTATATTTTAAGCCATCAGATTTGCCATTTAATAGCGAAAGATGATTACAATTTATTATTATATACGATCTTTAATTCATCCAAACGAATACGGCTCAAAGTAAAATAATTTATCTCAAATGGTTTACGTGTACATGTTCGCACCAGTCGGGTCTAACTAGACCTAGACCCAAATAATGTTCAGATCCAAGCTTTGGATCCAACCCGATCAAAAAATTAGACCCATATGCGGACTGGTGGTCGGGTCTGTCCAATGCATCCTGAGTGTGGTCGGGTCCATTGCGATCCCTAATCTGAGCCATCTGTTGCCGATTTTTGTTTGTAAGGAATAAAAAGATGGGCGATGTTTATGGGGTTTTTCAAATGGCTGTCGCTTTCGAAACGATAGAGGCGTCACGAGTGGTAACTGAGCATGTCATTAGTGGCGTTTCTCTCTTAACTTTACCATGCTTCTTTTCACGTTACTTCGACATTACACGTGAGCAGTTCAAGTGAATTCCATGTATTACCTCTCCAACTTGATGCATGCATCTTTCTTTCTTTTCATTCACCTTCTCTCTCTCTTCTTTCTATAATCCAGTATTGGAAACCACCAATGAGGCCTGGAACTTGGCCACGGGCCGAGCCCGAGTAGCTCAGTAATTTGGTCCCAAATGCCTGGCCAGCTCAAATTTTTTTTTAAAATAAAATATATAAACTTTTTAAAACGTAGGAAAAGTATATTTAAAGTACAATTAAACAACATACATCTCAGTGAAGTTAAAAAGTAGTAAAGAAATGGATTTAAAAAAATTAACATGTGATTAGTGGTATTTTAAAAGGAAAAATTACAGCACACCTAACAAATTTCACGAGAAGATATTTGTTTTGATACGCAAATGTCCTCAAATTGATCATCTCGTCATCAAGATGCATGGACATGAGAAAAAAAGTAGATTTCAAGTTTTGGAAATAGTGCATCTTGTAATGTCTTTTTAGACCGTCAATTTTCAAGATTTTCAAGTTTTTATAAATCTACTCGATCTACACTTTTTTTTTAAGCTATAAATTTTATAATTAGAGATGAAAATATATTTTACAATTACCACAAATATTTTCAGTATTGAAACCATATTTCTTGATACTATTTGAAGGTGCACTCTACTTTGATTGTTTAGAGCCTCGGCTCCAAACAAACCGCACGCATTTACAAAGGGTGTGATTTGTATAAGGCTTACGGGTCCAGATAATGTGTTTCGAGATAAATTATGTTTAGGGCTGAAAATATTTTTCTTTTCTTTTTTTTTCTCATATTTATACATCTCAAAATCAGAGGATTTTCCAATATCAAAACAATCTTTTGTGATGGATTTTTTAAGTGCATCTTAATTTTACATTTTAAGATTGCAACCTTATATAAATTTTTTCCTTTTAAAAACAATTAAAAAAGAAAGCGAATGTAAAATTTAGTATTCAAGGCCAAAATACTCTCCAGCCAAAATTATAGGAAATGTAAAATACATGTTACAAATAATATCTCTTTCTCCATACTTTACTCTTCTTTCTCTCATCTCTCGTCTCTCTCTCTCCATCCTTTTCTCTTCTTTCTCTCATCTCTCTCTCTCCATCCTTGACTCTTCTTTCTCTCATCTCTCCAAATTGAATCTCTCTCTCGATCCAATACTCTTCTTGCTGTAATCTCTCACTCCATCCATGACTTCTGTCTGTCATCTCTCCAAATTGAAGCCATGCATGTCTCTCTCTCTTCATTCACGCTTACTTCTTTCCCAACATAAATTATCAGATGATTCTCACACTCTCTACACAGATAATGTTGCATGCATATTTTTTTCTGGGCATTTACTTCATTCTCAACATAATTTCTCATGACTCTCACTCTCACTGTCTCAATTCCTGGAAACAATTTTCTTTCTCCACATTCACTTCTTGCTCAACATAAATTTTTGCTTCTCTCTCTATCTCTTGTACATTTACTTTCCCCTCTTGTTCATTTAAGTTTATTCTTATTATTACCAGATATCCTAATACACATGATATATGTGAAGCCATAAAATAATTGTTACACAAAAATATGACCTCAGCTTCTCTTTTAATGTTAATATAAATACCCTGAATTGGGCTCGTGAAAGATTTATTGGGGAAAAATAATATTTTTTTTCACAAAATTTTAAGTTTGAATCATTTCTTAATGGACGGCCTTCTTGTAATTTTGTAAAAGAAAATGATTTGATAGGGCTGCACCCCTATCAAAATAAGTAAAGCCTCACCTCCTAATTCATCGAAAATTACAATTCAAGCATTGAAAAAACCTTTACATCGATCATCTTAGCTCGAACATATTAGTTGTGAAAGAAAATTAGGATTTCAAGCTCTAAAAATTGTGTATATTGTAACAAATTATCTAGACGGCCCATTTTGCCCTAAAAGTAAGTGTTAATAGATCTATATATCGGTACCATTTTTTGAGTTTCAATTCTTATTGTCGGTGTTAGAAATTGATTTAGATCTACCATGGAGATTTTTGTTACCGAAAGTGCTTTCTAAACGAATGTTTTACGTGAGGCTTTATTTTGTTTTCATAAAGCCTATGCATCATAGAAACTTTACCCATAAAGGAAAATGTAACATGTAAATCACCTTTGCCCACTTTTTTTTCTTTTTTTCTTTTTCCTTTTTAAAATTGGATAACAACAATAACTCCTAGTGCTAGCTTTTGTCTTTCTTGCTAGGTTAGTGGTGTTGTAGTACAATTTCTTTCTTACTACAATAAGTGCAGTTTGGACATTGATGGGTACCTTTTCCATTTAGTTTTCTTCCCTAGTAGGGCACATATGGCCTTTTTTGGAGGCTTGCCTTTAACCCTTTCTTCACCACTACATTTTCTTTTTTCTTTTTGTCTTATAGTTACAAGTGGTATTTTTTCCCTTTCTTTGTCTTTTTTTATTTTAGACCTTTATGGAAATTTTCCTTTCCCCCTTTTCTCTATAATTTATTTATTTTTATATTTGTTTTGAAGTATTTGCATAGCTTACAATCGACCCAAATTGATATTTTAGATTCTCCAATCTCCAAGGGCACAAAGTTCATGTTTAAATTAAGTTTCATAAAAGAGTGATTTACGTATGGATCCTAATTTTTTATAAAAATATCAAGTACTTGTGAAAATTATAAAGAAGGTCAGTCAATCAATATTTATTATTATTATTATTTCTTTCAAAATTACCCTCGATCTAAGGACTTCTTCAAACCGAATTTTAATTATTTTTTTTAGTTTTTCGTTAGTAGGGCATTACCCTAAAGCTTGGGGTACGGCCCTAAAGCTTGGGGCATTGCCCTACTAATAAAAAACTAAAAATAAAAAATAAAATTTGGATTGAGGATTGCATCTTCAGATTGAAAAGCAATTATGGAAAATAAAAAAAACGATGGGTTGACCAACTTTTCTTTGTAATTTCATCCTTAAACATAACGTTTTGTATTTTAGAAAAATATTAGGATTTGTACGTAAATCACCCTTTTTGAAAAAAAAAAAAAAGACTGAATTTTCTATGTCCAACCAATTAGAAAATAAAAAAAACGATGGGTTGACCAACTTTTCTTTGTAATTTCATCCTTAAACATAACGTTTTGTATTTTAGAAAAAAATTAGGATTTGTACGTAAATCACCCTTCTTGAAAAAAAAAAAAAGACTGAATTTTCTATGTCCAACCAATTAGAAAATTTCACAAAATGGTGTTTTATATATAAAAAAAGCTAGGTGCCCCCGAGCAAGTTAACAAAAAAAAACAAAACACGAAGCTTAGTGCCCAAGCCTTTCATCTAGCAATTATTTACATGAGAGGTTAAAAGGTTCATATCTTGGATTTTGTGCCTCGTACAAATCAATATTAGATACCCACAACAAAGAATCGCCCCAATCTATCCTAGAGCTTGGTATGAGCACAAATTATGTGAAAGATCTTACTTATAATATTAAAAAATAAAATTTAAATACAAATCACAACTACTCTCTTATAGAGCCCAACAATTTTTATATACAAAAACCCATATCATGTACCGAGTAGAGAGAGAGAGAGTTTGTGTGTGTATAAAATTACAAGGGAATGCTTTTTATGTTCCTCCTACAATACAGAAGTTTTATCTTCCTCTTATCATCCAGCCGTCCATTTTTTATCAAGAGAGTCATTGAGCCGTTTGATCTTAGATCCGACATCTCAAAGTATTTTATTTTTAGTTTTTTTAATACAAATTTTTTGAATATGAAATTTGGTACGTGCCATCTTCTCAATAGGGTACACCTATAAAAAAATATTAACAATAGTTTTTCGATAAAATATAATAACCAAAATACCCCTTGAAACTATCAAAGGTATTTTGGTCAGTTTATTTTATTGAAAATATTTTTTTTATATTTTCGTTACTGAGATTTAATAGATGAATGAATGTTCAAATTTTAGTATCAAAATAATTTATAAAAAAAATTTAAAATAAAATAGTGTAGAGATGTGACATTGTGATTGGAACAATCTTAACCCTCCATTAAAAAATAGACGGTTGGATAAGAGGAAGATAGATCCAACGAAAACATAGAAAGCTTTTCCAAAGTACAATCTGACCCCTATTTGTGTTAGGTATAGGAGATAAGATTAGGTCTTGCTGTAGGGTCAGAAAAGGAACAGTAACACTGTCTTATGTGAGTTAATCCAATAGAGGGTTGGTTTGTGAATGCATTAAAAAAAAAAAAAGACGCAAAGTTTGAGATATGGATCTCTTTCTCATAGGCTAAAAGGTCATGAAATATTATTATAGTGGGTCATTTGTCTTTGTATGAAATGGTAGATACTTTGAGTACTTTTCCCTATAACATATTATCTTATTTCTTTTTACCTTCAATCATAACAAGTTGCCTTGTCCTATTTTAAAGGCCTCAGTTTTGCAGCTTTCAAGGGCCATTTTCCTTAGTTTTTTAGGAACAAAGTGGATATACATGGTTTGGCATCTGCCTTTCACTAGCGGCTCGAGGACTGCTAACGTCAGTATCTCTCTCTCTCTCATGTTTGTACACTCTCTCTCTTCATGTTAGTACTCACCTTTTTTATTTTTGTTTTTTTTTTGTTAAACCAAGGTTGTACTTTGAGATGGCAATGGATCCGATCAGACTCGTACAACTAATTTCGATCCGATTATCGGCTCAATTTTTTAACCTGACGGTTCCGGTTCGAGTAAAAAACTTGGACCCAACTAATGTTTGAGTCAAAGTTTGGGTCCAACTGAACCCGACCTGTACTCGTAAACCATTGGAGATAGAATATTTTACTTTAAGTCCCATTTGTTTAGGTGTATTAAGGACTGCAGATAATAATAACTCGTAGTTATCTTTAGCTATTAAATAACAAATCAGATGGCGTGAAATCTAATTGTGGATGATTGTGACATTGTTGTCAATAATGTGGGTATATGATAGTAAAAAAATGATAAAAATAAAATAAAGAAGCTCATAGTCATAGGGTAGATATGGACCCGATCAGACCCAAGGACCCAACAAGTAGGCCCAAGACCCAACGGACCCAACAGGAAGGGGTATGGGTCTAATTTTTGACCTTACAGGTTGGGTATGTCTCCAGCCAGACTCGACCCGACCTGTTGCCACCCCTATTTGTACTCTCTCTCACTCTTTCTCTCTCTCTCTCCCCATGTTTGTAGCTTTTCTCTCTCACTCTCTCCATGTTTGTACGTACATGTTTGAGTAATGCCCATATTTTGTGGCTTAGGAAAGAGTCACAATGCAATCGATATGCATATAGACAAATGAACATATCTTTGAGAGCGAAGTGCCAATAAAAGAGAAGCTTCCTGCCATTGCTTTTAAAGAAAGAGGTTGGGTACCCCAACGACTTTCTTGCACGCATGTAGGGACATGTCCTACAATTAGAAACCAAAGGATGCTAAGGGTATTTTGGGTTGGAATTTACCCTCTCCCCCACCCTAGTCATGGGTCTTGGAGACATGTTTAGACTTAGAAATAGGAAAGCTAGGGCATATTAAGTTCAATGCCACTGCCCCTGGGCCTAGGAGACATGTGCTAGGTCGAGAAATCAGAACTCAACAACATATTGTGATGAATGTAGGAAAGCAAGGACATGTTAGATAACCAAATTGCCCCAATTGCAGGGCAAATTGGTTGGACCAAATTGGATAGAAAGTCAGAGAACTTATGACTAGGTACAATATTAAATGTATTTTAAAAAATTTGTTCAACCTTGTTTAATCGGTCCTACTAATCAAACATAATATTGGTCGGTTCGGTTTGATCTTGATAACACAGGTTAAGATTTTGAAAGTTTGAAATATGGTTCAAAATAAGGGTGTACGAGAAAACAACACCCTTTATAATGCTAATACCTCCATTCTCTTTCAATTATTATTATTTTTTAATAGTTCAGCTATAGGAATCGATTTTAAAAAGTAAAGTTGTTACACTACAGTTGCTAATGACTTAAGCCCAACCCCTTCCTATTTTATTTAAATTTCACGGACAAGAAGAGTAAATACACACTACATAAGTATAAAGAGCATTTTATTTAAAATTCAAAACAACAAAATGGCTCAATTAGAGTAGCTATATATATTTTTGAATTAAAGCTACCAAAATAAGCCACTTTTCCCCTTTTCTGCTTCCCTAATATTTCATTAGGCCCCACTTGGAAGTCTTGATAGTAATATCCAAGTCACATCCTTATTTGCTTTTAAGAGAAATCCTGAATTGGGAACTATTCAATAGTCATAATCCAGTGGAACAATGTGTTTTGTGATAAAGAAAATATTTTATCTTGAATAGTCATAATCCAATGGATCAACATCTATCTTTTGTGATAGTTATAGGTGAGATTTTTCTTCTTCCTAGCAATGGCATTTCCAAGAATTCCATTCCTTCAGTAATTGTATTTCTAAGTGAGAAAAGGGTAATTTTTGCATTTGAAATTCACTCTCTCCCTATGTCTCTCTATGTCAGAGTCTTAGGACACATGTTTTAGAGCTAGAACTAAGAAAGCAAGGACCTCTTGAGGTTAGTACTATAAGATCATACCGGCTGCCGAATTGGTTAGAGGTCTAGTCGAGATAAAATTAGTTTGACGTCTTATTAAATTAATTTAACTAGATTTTTGCAAAAAAACAAATAAAACACAAGAATTGTAACTTAAAAATTGTTTGGATATGTTTTGGATCATATATGATGCGAATAGTACCAAACAGAACAGAGCAAGGTCAGTGCATGGCTCCATATGTTGAGAAAGAAGGCCAACAAATATTTTAACTCTACTCCATTGAGGTTTGAAGACCTATGTTTCAAATTTCATATGATTGGGAGTTCAATAGGTATGATTAGTAACGTCCACTGTTGTCTAATTTAATGCTGGACTGCAGCTACAATTTGAAAAGGCATCCTATTGATATCCAATTGAGTTAAAACTTCGAAGAATATACATGAAACAGGATATATAAAGGATGGTTTAAATTTCAAGTGATTTGGACATTGTTAAATTTCTCCACCAAAATTCATCGCGATCGTGATATAATTTCATTGGGCTGGTAGATCATTGTTTGACATCGAATTGGGGCTTAATGTTTTCTTTTTTGTGTAGAACTTTTGTGGGCCAGTTAGAGATAATATAAGGATCCTGATGTCCATATTTCATGTGATTTCGACACTGTAAAGGGGTTCCTCCAAAGTTCGCCGAGGTCTATCTAGCTAAACTACCAGACCATGTTTAAGAATCAAAATGGCAGTATGAAGCCTTAAAAATCTCAATTAGATATGATGTTTTATATGATTAATTAAAAAATTCTTACGAAAATTATATTAAAATCTTTCTTAATTTGGTGCCTTTTGTGTTGGGTTTAGTGATAGCCAAATCATTATACCTTTATTTTCTTCTGAAGGGTATTATAGAAAATAAAAAATTGATTTGTTTGAGAACCAAAAAAGTGATATCTTTATAAGAGGAATGCATTAGCATGCTGATGCATCTGTAGGTGTAGAAGTAAGGTGCATCTTCAAATTTTATCATGGTATATAATTTTTATATAAAATGTTCTTAGGATTATCTTAAAATCTATTTTTGTATCTAATTATAAAATTTTAAATTTTAAAAATAGTTAAAATCAAGTAGATCTATAAACATATGAAAATCTTGAAAATGGACGGTGTAGATAATATGTTGTAAAATGCACTATTTCTGAGACTTAAAATCTTTTTATTTTTCATAGTCATACATTTCGATATCAAGATGATCAATCAAAGCGTTTTTCAACATTAAAACTACCTTTTTCGATTGATTTTTTAAGGGCATCCGTAGTTCTACATTATAAGGTAGCATCCTTATATAAACTTTTTCCTTATAAGAGAGTGAAAGAGGATATAATATCCATCCTTTGAGGGTCACCCCTTTGAGGGTTATGGGAATGGATCTCCAATATGGAGATAAGTCTCCCAGTGAGAAACATGGCGTCAGAGAGAGAGGCAGTATTCCCATGAGTCATGAGTTGGTTAACTTTCACTTCTAAAGAGAAAAAGTCTATTGGTTGCTTTCAAGGTTATGTTTTCAATAGCGGTATTACGGTGGGAAAGATGATATTGATCGACGGTGTTGCTCGGTCGAGAGAACGGGTTTAGAAGGGAAGATCGGTGATAGTCTTTTATCAATGTTTAGATATAGGTATTATATTTTGTAATCAATACTGTAATCTTCATTGTGATAGTGGATTTCTAATGCGAATATAGACCTACGGGGTGAACTACGTAAATCGTGTGTTGTTGTGGTGTGCTTTTATATTTGATTTATTTCTTGCACTAGATTTATAATTGTATTCATCTACTTTGCACTTGACCAATTGAGCACACGATCTTGAGTGGAATTGCAGTATTTGAGATTCGATTCCACAAACAAAAGGGTTCTCGATATCCCTACACTTTAAGGGGTCCAGCCATATCGATATTGGTCTCCTAATTTTCTAAATCTCAGTGTGCAGCAGCTGCAAAATAGTTCACGACTCTCCACAAAAGGAAATACTAACGACCTCATTTTATAATGATATTCTGTGGACTAAATTAGAAATTACGAATCTGTGCTTTAAATTTCATTGAATTTAGTGATTGGGAAATGGGTTAACGCCATTTGATATGATCAGTGCTTTTTACATTATTCTCTATGTAATGAACTCAAAAGCACTATCCTAGTGGATTCATATCAACTTGTAGTTTTGTGTTGGTAGAGGATACTTTCTTTCTTTCTTTCTTTTTTTTGACAATATTACTTTCTTTTAATAATCAAAGGGGAGAGTACAACATTTCAATGAGGAAAAGCTCACAAATTAGAACAGATTGAAGATTAACACCCATTTTAGCAAGTCCATCAATAATTGAATTTGCCTCCCTATAAATATGTTGAAAAAGGAGACATGCAAACTAGAACAAAGATCCATAACTCTCATCGTGAAATAATGGAACACCAATTAATAATATTCAATAAATCCCCTTTGATAACACAAGGGTCTAGCACACCTCTTTGGACCATCTGCTCCAGCCCTTGTTCTACAGCTTTCATTTCTACTTCATTAGCCGTCAAGACTCCTCCAGCTCCTGCATAACAAAAAATTGTAGCTCCTGAAAGGCCCCTTAGGATTCCTCCGAAGCCTGCAGGGCTTAGGTTGTCTATTGAGCTTCCATCAAAATTCAGTTTCAAACTACCCCTCAAAGGTGGCATCCATCGTCTATTGAGCTTCCATCAAAATTCAGTTTCAAACTACCCCTCAAAGGTGGCATCCATCTACCTCGTGATCTCACTTTCATGAATTTTTGGTTAATCAAATTCAATAGATTAACTTCCATATCAATTCTTGATGTTCCAAAACTCTCTTTTGTTATAGAAAACCATTGCCACATAGTATTAAGAATTATTCTTTCCACCATACCCACTTCCAAAGCTTGACCTTCAAATGTTCGTTTGTTTCTTTCTATCCAAATCTCCCATAATAGTGCTGCCCTACCAATTTAAAAAATTACACATCCCACCTTTGGTATACCATCCATGGTCGATAATGTTTATATGGTTGTTTGGCAGTACTATTGCAATCCCCAACTTGTTAAACAACTATCCCCAAATTTCAGCAATATAGAGACAACGTAGAAATAGATGGTCTCCAAATTCATCACTTTGTTTGCACAAAATACAGATATTAGTCAATCCTTCATATTTTCATCTACTTATCAACCGTTAAATATTTACCTAGAAAGAGAATCCACAAGAAAAGTTTAACTTTATAAGGTATTTCCAGCACTAAAACCTTTTCAAAGAAATCCTACTCCGTCTCATGAAACAAGAGGTTATATGCTGATTTGACCGTGAACGTTTGGTCATTTTTTTACTTCCCAAACCAACTCATCCTCTTGACCTGCAGCTGGACGCATATCTTGTAAAGCATCTTGTAGACTAGAAAATTGATCGATAATCGTGTCTGAAACCCTATTGTAATGGCAATTCACCTCCCAATCTGGCCTCTGCCAATCCTCACAATCATCTTTGCAGAACAGCAGCATTATAAACAAGGTACATGTATCTTTCAACAAATATTCACCTAACCACTTGCTATGGCAAAAAGAAATTTTATTTCTATCTCAACAATCCACCTGCAATTTTGCACCATAAAATCTTTACTTTGCATAATTCCTTTCCATATTTGCGACTGTTGTTTGGCCTGTCCTCCATCCCCAATCCAAGAATTTTGTTGGTGGAGGGATACTGCATTGAACTTTCGTTAAAAGTTCATGTGATTTGGATACAATTGGGGGTTCACTAAATTGAACTACATCCTCAAACAGTTTGGTGTGTCGAACTGCAGTCTGCAGATTAGCCTTGATTGTGATTAACGAAAAGAGTCCCTGATCATCTCAGATTGATAGGAAATTTGGATGGTAGCGGCATATTTGATTAAAATTAACCCAAATTTCACATGATTTGGAGACCAATAAGTGATTTTATCGTATTCATTTCTCAGTCAGTAAGGTAACCTGAGGGGGAGTCAAATTCGATGATATGCGACTCAAAATTAATGTGTATGAGTTCAAAGTTGATTGGAGATCCATTTGGAGAAGGATTTATACTTCTCTTATGGACTTTAAACCAGTTGGGAGTCCTAAATTGATGAGGATTAGGTTGAATCAAAGCATAAAGAATTCAAGAAGAGGGGTAACTATGGGTAACTATATCTACACGTATTCGGGTCCATGTGGGAATACAATAGTGAATGAAGCTGAGGTAAGAGCCCTATTGGAGGGTCTAAAATTAATAACAAATCTTGATGGCCATAAGATGATTGAAGGAGATTCAAATAATGTCATTGCTTGGACAAAAAGATAATAGAAACCACCATGTAGATTAAGCTTTTTATGAAGTTTTTTGTATTTTAACTTGTGGATCTTTTGAGCTACGTCCTTGTTTTAGGTAGGTAATGAATGTTGAAGCTGATGTATGAGTAAAAGGTGGTGCACACCAATCACCGTTGGTTGATGCACCCTTGCTTTCTTGACCCCTTCCTTGTTATCTTTTTATAGTGAATGAAATGCATATAATGGTTTTCCAAAAAAATAAAAAAGTAACTATGTATATGATATTCAACCTGACTTACCAAGGCACCGATCGATGACCTGATAGGTCGGACATGCCGGTCCACTCCTATTTGTTCTTAATAACATTGCTTAAGAACTTGAAACCCTGAAATAGCTAAATCTAAGCTTTATCCTTAGTTGCTTTTATGGGTAATTATGAAGTAGGCACCATTCAATATCCATAATCTAGTAGAACACGATACATGCCATTTGTGATAAAAAAAAAGAATGGGCTCTCTTCAATAGACATTATTCATAGAACAATATCACTCTTTTGAGATAGTTATAAATAAGATTTGTCTTTTTCCTAGTGATGGTGTTTCCAAGGAAAGTGGGGTTTGTCCTTTCCTTGCAGTATGAATGTCCCTCTCAAGCACAAAATTAAAGCACTTATATTGCAACGGCTTGAAGACAGCAAACCGGTCATTGTTAGGGGTTTCGTCCGGCTCCAACCGCTGGTAAAATTTGTTGGACTATATTTTTCAAAAAAAAAAAAAAAAAAGAAAATTGAGAAGCTTAGAAACATGAACATATAACAAAAAAAAATTGCCAAAATTAGTTGAAGTTAGACCAACAAGTCAAAAGCGGTCAATCTAACTAGCAAAAGCAATCAAGTTTCAATATTTTTTTTCACCTAACTTATTTCTTTTTCAGTTTAGGCAAAACTGATCAGGGCACTGATCGATGGACGAACCAATTAGATAAGTCAATCTAGTCCCCATCTTAATGACACTACTTAGAATTCTGAAAGTTTGAAATATGGTTCAAAACAAGGGTCTTGTGAGAAAATAATGCCCTTATATAATACTAACAACCCCATTTTATTTTAATTAAATGGAAGAAGAGAATAAAATACCCTTTACACTAATACAACACACATTTTATTTTTTAATTCAAAATAATGAAACGGGGTAATTGGCGTAGCTATGTATATTTTTAAATTAGAACGGCAAAAAAATGTCATTATTCCCATTTTTATACTTCGATAGAAATAAAAAAAGCAAGGACCACTTGAATCATTGTTATAGCCAAACCGCCAGTTATGGGTCTTTTCCAGGGAAACTGATCGTCCAACAGGTTGGAAGAGATTTAAAAAACAAAATTAAATTAAATAAAAAATAGTAGCTCAAAATATGAAATATAATATCAAAAATGTTGCCCCACCTTGTTTAGAAGTACTAACGGTTACAAACCGTTTGGTCTAACCAACCAAATCCAACTAAACTTTGGTTTTGACTAGTTTTTTTATTAAACCTATGTTTCCTCTACCCCAGATTGGCTGAGGCATCGGTTGGTGAGCTAATCAACTGGACCGGTCTATCCAATCCGGTCTTAACAACCTATTACAATTTTGAAAGTTTGAAATATGGCTAAGAACAAGTGGTTTTATAGGAAAATAACGCCCTTTATAATGCCAACAGCCTCATTTTATTTACATTTAATGGATCAGGAGAATAAAATAGTGGCCTCCAAAAAATTTAACACCAACGGTATACAAATTATATCAAAAAATATATATTTTTTGTTTTTAAAATTTAATTTTTTTGAAGTTCATACTCATCATGGTTGAGATTTTCATTTTTTTTAATTTTAAATCTAAAATCCATCTCTGAAATCAAATTTGGAGAGAGGACTCATTTAAATAGATGAGCCATGAACATTTATTGAAATAAAACCACCAAAAACATTTGTTATTGGCCTTTTTCTGCGTTCCCTATTTTGGACCCCATTTAGAAGTGCTAGTAACCATTTGCCAGCCTTAAAAGTTAGCTGCTTTTATGGACGGTCACAAAAATAGGCACTATTCAATAGTCATAACCCATGGAACAATATGAACATAAAATATGTGGGGCTGAGAATTTTCCGGAAATTTGGATCCTATTTGGATCTGAGTATGGAACCAAGATTTGGATCCGATGCGTTGGATCTGGATTTAAAATTTAGATCTAAATAGATCCGAGTACAGGATCCGATCTAAATCTGACCCAGTTATTAAAATATTATACATTATTTTAATATGTATTTTTAAATAATATCTTTTGTTATATATTATTTATATTATTTTATAGATATCAAATAATTTTTTGGGATTTGATTGAGTCCTTATTCTGATCCATATCCCATTTATACTTTTCATATCCAAATATAGATCCCGATGGAACTAGACCCGATCCGATCCATTCTCAACCCTAAAATATGCACCCTTCAATTGCGGAACAATATTTTGTCGTTTGCGATATCTATTCATTGGATTTTTATTCTACGTATTGGTGGGTGGGTGGCATTTTGAATGGAAGCTGGCTTCTATTCCTTTGTTGCGCCATGAATAACCCACGTAAACCGCAAATCAAGATATTTGTATATCTAAGAGGTGGATTAATGGAGCTAGAAATACCTAGAGGTTTTCGAACTCACAAGTGGGTTTTCGAATGCAGAAGTGGTAATGGGGTTGAGGTTGTGGTGGTAGCATCGATTGAGTTTCAGGTATCGATCTAAGTTTTCATTCTCACTTACGCTTTCGAAAGCAGCTAATTATTTCTAAAAATGGGTAGGGGCATGATTCCCCACTCATATACCCAAAAAAAAAAAGAATATTTCTTCATCATTATCAAAGACCTTTTCCAACAATTTCATATCATCATCATCCGAGCCCTTTCCCAACTATTTGGAGTCATTATTTTTCGACTATTTCATATTATCATTGTCATCAAAGCCCTTTTCCAACTATTTGGAGTCACCATTTTCCGACTATTTCATATTATCATTATCATCAGAGCCCTTTTCCAACTATTTGGAGTCGGCTACACGAATTCTGGTCCCCCATTTTGCTCTATTAAGGATCATACCTTCAGTAAGGTTATAAATCTCCATATATTTTATCAGTACTTCCAATTATGTCTTTTTGGGCCTATCCCTTGTAGCCTTCCACTTGAATTAACTCGCACCTCCTAACATGTGTTGTATTGGGCTTACGCTGCACACGGTCATCCCACGTAAGTCTACTTTATTCTATCTTATCGTCTATTAGAGTCACACTTAAGTTCTCCCAAATGTATTCTTTTCGAATTCTCTCCTTTTTTGTCTTGCCACTCATCCATCTCAACATCTTCTTCTTAGCTACACTCATCTATGGGTATATTGTTTCTTGACTACCCAACATTCCACCTCATAAAGCAAAACTTGTCTCATGGCTATCCTATAGAATTTGCCCTTCAGCCTCATTGGGATGTGGCGATTACATAAAACTCCAGTTGCACATCTCTACTTCGGAACCAGTTTTAAATCTATGTGCAACATCTTTTTCAATCTCTGCATTTTCCTAGATATCAAAAGTGCATGCTTTTTAATATCTCTTAATCCTCAATCTTAACTACTTCCTCGTTTGTGTTCATATTATTACTAAATTTGTATTCCATATACTCTGTCTTAGTCGGGCTAATTTTAAAACCCTTAAATTCTAAAACATCCCTCCAATGTTCTAACTTTGTGTTAACACCGCTTCGACTCTCATCGATCAAAATTATATTGTCCGCGAACAACATACACCATGGTACGTAACAAAAAAATGGTTGACAAGGTCAGAACATGACATTCATAATTCCATTCTTACCAACGTCCCAATAATAATGCAAAAAAAAAAAAAAGAGGAAGAAAGATGGAAATAAAATATATTATTAGGAGTAAAGAGATCACATCCAAATGGGTCAGATTGTTCAGGCGTACCTTACTTCTATAATATAAAAGTTGCAACCTCATATTAACGTCTGTTTTGTTATGCAATTATAATAGCCGAGGACAAATAGATAATTATAACCGGTCTAAATGCGTTTTTCATGAATATTGCCATGCCCCAGTATGTTATTTTGAGTCATGACAAAATTTGGAAGTGCACTTTATTTTGATTATTTAAAATTGTAACCTTATACAAATCACACCCTTATGATTGACCATCATTGGGGTGGCAATTGGGTGAGGTCGACCCCCAATTCGACAGGTTCACCCAACATGGGTGGTCTGGACTCGCATGTTAGACTTGGTGGGTTAGGTTCAACTCAAAATGACCTAGGTCAGATCTAGGTCTAGGTCCATCCTAGACCTTATCGGGCTGAGACAACATCGAGCCAACCAAATATTTATATGATGTTGTTTGTATAAGATTGTGGCTCTAAACAATCAAAGTAAGGCGTACCTCTAAATAATGTTGAAAGATTATTTTCAGTACAAAAATCTTTGTGATGGCTTGAAAATTTATTTTCATCTCTAATTAGAAATTCTAAAGCTTCAAAAATAGTGCAAATCAAGTAGATATATAAACATTTAAGAATATTGAAAATCAACGGCGCAAAGAATGCATTATAAGATGCACCATTTGCCAAACTTGAAATCTCTTTTGTTCATGTCTATACATCTGGAGGTCGAGATTATCAATCTAAGGGTTTTTTGACATTAAAACCTCTTCTAGTGAGTTTTCTAGGTGTGAACCTTAATTTGATTGTTTAGGGCCTCAATCTCATATAAATTTTTACTTTATTTATATATCATAAAAATATTTCTAACAAAATTTATATTTCTTTTATCTAGACCTGGACCAAAGGGGTCATGCTAGGGTCTAATAAACCTAGGCCCAACACAGGTTTGGGGGGGGTCTCGGCCTAACTAGGACTAGTAATGTGGGGTCCAACTTGAAACCCGACCCATTAACACCCGAACTTGAAATGGTAGGTTAAAATGGGTGTGGTCCAGTAGGGCCGCAGCCTACGATAGTAGGTGGTGCTGCATCTTGATACCAGCGAAAAAATTCTCTACACGAGGGGGATAGGATAAACATCGGTGCGGTTTCGGCGGAGCCAACGGCCTACAATATTTTGGTGGAGCTGCACCTTCATACAGCCGCAAAATGTAGTTCTAACTTCAAAAGCACATGTGATTCTTTGCAAACTTACTTTTACACCTTTAAACGTCAAATTTGAAGCTTAAAAAATAGTGCAGATTCAATAAATTTAACACTTAAACATATGGCTTGGTAGACTTTTTTAAGGCTCAAAATCCATTATCATTTTTTAAATATATGATTGTAAATATATGATTGTTGAAGTTGAGATAATCGATTCACAAATTTTATTGTATTTTATTAGTAATTTAGTGGGAAAGAGTGGCCTATCCGTTTTTTCAAATAGTTTAGGAGTTCAAATGGTGACTAGATTGTAGGATTTTTTTATTTTTTATTTTTGAGTAATTTAGGGGGAAAGACATGCCCTACCCGTCTTCTCAAATAGTTTAGGAGTTAATTTTTTTGAAAGTATTCGAGGAGTGGTATCAGTAGAAATGAAAACCACTACACGGTGATTGGAGTGTGGGGCTGCAAATGTATTTTTCAGCAAGATTTAAGTTGTATAAAGTCAGTGTCTAAAAATAATTTCCCATATACGTTGATACTCTTTTGTAAACAAGACCCACATACGTTAGATACAACAGATTTCTCATGGCATAAAAGGAAGGAGAATTGTTTGGGCGTCCAAGCCCGCACCTGCTACTATGCGGATTTGGATATCCACATCATCACTAAAGAAAATGTAGATGTACATATATAATAATCTTTCAAAGAAAAAATAAAATCAACGGTTCAAATATTTTCTCCAAAAAATATCATTTCTAGTTTTAAAATTTTATTTATTTTTACATGTTAAAGATTATATATTTATTAAAAATTAAGATTAAGTATATTTTAAAAATAAATTATTAAGGGGCCCACATTTTGACACGTAAGTCCATGGACTCTGTGCCCTAAAAGGAAAGTGCATTTTCCAACGAGATTCGAGTTGTATTATGTCGCTGCCCTGAAATATTATACCTGTATTTTTATTACATAATGAAGGGTATTTGATCGCTAGCCTAACACTGAATGCTAGATGAATCACACGTATGGTCACTGATGGCCTTAACGTTTAATTGAAGGAGATTTATCATAATACCGACAAGAGATTAGTTATTGAGACCACATTTCTCGACACAATGAATTGTAACTAAAGATGATAATATAGGGTGCAGTTTGTATAGATCCTAGACTTTGCCATCAATTTTCAAGATATTATAAATAAAGATATAATATATTTTAAGGTTATCACAATGATTTTCAGTATTGAAACGAAATTTCTCGATACTATTTGAAAGTAGGCTCTAATTTGATTGTTTAGACCCTAGGCTACTGCACCATTTTGTAAATGTATAGACTCAAAATTCAAAATAAAATTTTTCGAATTTTGTGACACCCATAACCATCCAATTTGACATCTAACAACTAAGAATGATTATGAGCTCCTTATAATAATGATAAACAATATCATAGTATACAATCCCTAAAGATAATACCCATGAAGGGAATAGGGTTGGGGGGATGACGCCTCAACATATCATCCCACCATGTCCCGCTGTTTAACATGCCCAAAAAAAACCCATTAATATTTGAGACGCACCCATAGGCATCTCTCTCTCTCTCTCTGCATCTCTCTCTCTCTTGGTTGTATGGTTGTCTAACAATACATACCACATGAACAACAAAATTAAAACCAAATGGACCCCCCTTATTGCATGACATTATACTTCAAAATTGAGCCACGCACATTAGACCCAGTTAGGTACAATAAAGTTTTGGCTCAAAAGAAGCCATGGAAAGAAACTACATGGTTTTATCCCACAAACATAACCTAGTCAAAGCTAACAAAACACAGTATAATCAGGCAAACATCAATCCTTCCCCTCAAGGTCACTCCATCACGTGATATAGAAGTGTCGTACTGAAGACAATACAAGACATTTTCACATTGGTAAAGAAACACAAGAACAACGAGAAACCATTATAACATTTGAAATGGATGCAACAATTTCAAACAGCTATGGCTATTTACACCAAAAGAATAAGTCTATGTTCCAAAATCAACAAAAGATTATTTTGGCACTCAAAGACATATATTGGCATAAATCACTCACTTATAACTATAAAAAAACAAACAAACATATCATATTGATAAATAAAAATAAAATACGAACAGCTCTAATAGTGTACACTTTACCTGTTCCTAAAATTGCTATTAAAAGGATAAAAGGGCAAAGAGGTAAGATGCATATGGGCCTACAAATACCTTCAATCATGGCTTTTCATGTACTATCATCTCTGTCTTCCTGGCCCTGGGTGCTATTATCCACAAACATGTCTAAATGTTCTGACCCATTATCTTCTGGGTCTTCAGTGATATTATCATCTTCAGATATAATTCTAGGGTCTGAACCGTTATCAGATAACTCATACATGAGGGCCATCACATCGAGCAAAGGTCCTTCCATCAGGGATTGGAGGTAGGCACCATTAAGCCTTCTTGGTGGAGTGAGTTCGAACAGGTGTTCGGGCCTATGTTGCTGATTGAACCGGCCTGGAAGCTTCGAATTTGTGTTATAACAAGACCCACACAAATCGAAGCCTATGATCTCATGGCAATCTTTGCATCTGTACCTTTCCCCGATGATTGGATACATCTGCAAGACACAGAACCCAGTTTGATATAGTGCAAGTCCCATGCATGGAAAGAAGAAATATTCATACCATAAGGGTGAGTAGGGAGGAGTAAGAGACTAAGAACTGAGCCAAGAATAGAAGCTTTTTGCCCCAATATTCAAAGAAGAGAGAGAAAAAGAGTAGGGAAAGGGGGTGGAACGCAGGACAGAGAAATGGGAAACATGACGGGCAAAATTGAATTGGCTAATGAAGCTGGAAAAAGCAGCAGCTTCTATAGAGTTATCCTCTAAATTCATCCACAGGAAGCCGAAATATATCATCCTGTTTTTCACTGAAAAGTTGGGAGAGGAAATCGGAAACATGCAGCCTCTAAGCCTTGAGTAAGACAAGAAAGACTACCCCAGGAAATCGGACAATTGAAGGTTCCAATATATACAAAACCTTATTTCCTTTTCAAAATGAAAATGAAAAATGAACCAAGAAATTTACTCTTGATTGCTTGGAAACTTCACTTTTGCAATCCACACTCATTGTATTGAAACTTTAAATTATTTGTCATCAAAAAAAAAAGTATACCCCTGTTAGAAAGATAGGAACTTCAAAAGAAGTACAAATAATTTTGCATTCTTGATGAATATGATTTCCAAACTATTATTCCATTAAAAGGGGTAACTAAACAAGGTTTTTGGGCATTTCATGAAATTCTTGCTTTTTAAAATATTTATGTCCGTCTAGAAGTTTGACCAAAGGCACAGCAGACATATATAAGAACATGACTCAAACGTGTTTGTCTAATAAAAAAAACTAGCAATAATCAATTGACATCCCCAAGTTGCCATGAAGCCTTAAAATATTTTTAGTACATTGTTTAAAACAGCACTCAATGATTTGACCCATACCATGTAATCATTTTACAAAACAATTATCATGATATTGTAAGCTATTACTGGATAATATGCAAGAACTGGATAATTTGTTTAAAAATTCAGAACGTGGATATGAAAGAAAAATAATGCATTTCTCTAACACAATTCAGAGAGCAGGAATGAATTCAATAAAGAAGGCATTTCTTTATTGAACTCCACGATAAATAGCACGCTTCAGAAAGAAATGAATTTTATCCAGGATATTCAATATAAACTAAATGAATTATATGATTTTATAGAATTTGCAAAAAGTAACATACACTATTAAGAACATAACAAGCAAAAATACGTACTTTATTGTTGACTCGTTTTTTTTTTGGAGAAGTGTACAATGAGACCATTTACCTTTGGTACAAGGTGGTCACAATTAATCTTGACCATTGGATGTGAAATTAGGTGGGCTGCATTTATTGCGTTGACCAAGCTCAAAGTACAAAAGGAATTTTCTCGTACTTTGTGACACACTCAAGCTATCATATTTCACATCGGATGGTTATAATTGTGACCTCCATGTGCCAAAGGTAATGGTCTCATTGTATACAATTCTTTTTCTTTTCTTTTTTTGGCACATAGCTTGTAAAAAAAACTTAATAATTGGAAGAGCATAGCACCATAAACTACAAAGAATGAAGGTTGGAAGTTCAAACCCCCCATGTCCCTAGTTTGTTAAGCACGCACTCCAGACAGCATATACAGGACTTAAAAGAATCGCTAGTAAATCAGCAAACAATTTGGATCCATCAAACATTCTGCAATTGCAACTTTCCACACATACATAAAAATATTTCAAAAGTTAAAGTTATATTATGGCTAGGATCTTAATCTTTGACACACTAAATATGGTTAGAAATGACTTTACCCCACATGAATCACATCCAACTCCGAAATGAAACGCATGTGGACCCGATGTGTTTTTAGGCATTTCATCATCCTCCTTTTTTGCTGGCATAAACATCAAAATATACAGCATAAGAATGAAACTTAAATCCAGTTTAAGTTATATGTTTGCAAATAAAGACCTCAGAAGAAGCTGAACATGTGATGCAGCTGCAATGACTTACAAGTAGATGTATCCTCATGTTTATGGCGAAGAAGACGATCATATTGATGCTGAAATACGAGTTTTAAAATTGCAGCATTTCTTCTATGTGCATATTGCTCAGAAAATGCCTCCTTTAAGAAGTGCTCCAGCTCTAAACAAACTTTGGGGAACCCTCCAGGGTGCAAGCATAGACATTTTCTACATTTCAAATTCTTGTCCAGAAGGCCAATTGCACAGAACTCGCAATATACTGTGCACAGTCAAATAAAACATCAGCAAATCAGCATGGTTAAAATGATTTTTGTTCCCAATGATGTGCAGCTCAAGAAACAGCCCCAGATAGAGTGGCTAGTCTTACCATGGCCACAATTAAGAACAACAGGTCGATAAAGCAGCTCCTTGCACATGAGGCACAATGCATCTTTGGTGGAAACCTCTTTACAGGTCCAACTGTTCAGACTCTTCTCTTCAATACTGTCTGCATTAAGAATTTGGGACAAAATTAATTGAGATATTTTCAAGAATTGAATGTGAAAATCTGAAGGTACCAAAATCGTGGGAGAGGGGTTTCTTGGCAGAGTGGACCCAAACAGTAAGTTACAATGTAAACCTGAAAAGTTTATTACAAGTGTGGAATAGACAGCGTCCCGAGTCCTCACCATTTTGTGCACTTTCTATGGTTAGATTATCATCAAACTGAGGTGAGAACACATCCCGCTTTTTTTCTTCTTCTGAGGCATGAGAAAGTATGATCCAATTAAGAAGAAGTTAAATACCACTAAAACCCCCAAATAGTATACAAACAGACATAACGATACAGATAAGCATAGCCTGACACAAAAGATGCTTGTGAAGCATAATAAATCTCACTCACAAAAGATATTGACTGCATGATAAGTAATAGCAAAACAAATATTATATATAAGCTGATCCTCTTAATGTGAAAGCTTACCTAGCACTTGTTTTGCCCTTGCTTTGTAAGCCACACAGAATATTTTCATGACAAGAAAGTGAAGCACTTCACAGACATTAGGAAAATGAATATAAGATCTCCTGCATATAGCACAATGGGACTCTCCAAGGGAGTTCATGATTCTGTGACTGCACCAAAAACAAGAAAGGTGCCCACATGCTGCAACACATGGAAAAGGAATGTCTTAAAGATAGAAACCAAAGTGGAGCACACTCGCATGAAGAACTAGAAACCCTTCTTACCAAGTACAACTGGTTTGAACACAAGTTCCCTGAAACATTCAATTGCAAACATTTTCAGATGTCGTGCAAATGGAGATCTCTTTTCATTAGTTGATACAGTTATTGGCACATGTACTGCAAAAAAATACACCACACATCTTCTACAAAGCAGTGAAATGACAAATAAGTCTGAATAACATGTGGGATAAATATCTCTTTTACTATAAACAATGCTATATTAAGGTTCATTTTTTTTTTCCTCTCTGTAAATTTTTTGTCAGGCAATCATCTATATATTACTTCATAAATTTCTGTGAAAGTCTACCTGGCTTTTGTGGGTCTTGATTCAGCTACAAACCGTGATACAAAATTATGAGCCTATTGAAAAGGTACATCATAACTGCTTCAGGGGTCTTAAACACACACACACACACACACAACAACAACAAAAAAGTTCCAGAGAAGAATACAAGAGGGCTGCATTCACGGCACATAGCCAACATAATTCTGGCCTTGGATGTTGTCAGACTCTTCTCAGGTAAGAGTTTTGACTAGCAGCTTATAGAGAGGCCATCCTTTCTTAAAAAAGTGTAATCCGACTTCTACTTCTAATCAAAGATATTGTTCAGAATCTATAGTTTTCAGGTCATTTATAAGGCATGTTTTCTTTATGCTTTAAGATATAAAGTCACAATCCTAAATACATGTAAATTGTGATTAAATACTTTTTATTTAACCTAGTGTATTCTGCAACATGCAGCACCGACTTCTAACCTCACCCATGGATCACATTTTCTTTAATAATAGCATCGATTCTTTTTTTGTTATTGAACATTGTAACAACTGAGGACTCACAGATCAGCATCTGAGTAAGTGACATGCATTAGACATAACAACAAACAGGGAGATGTGCATGCCTCCATAAAAACTATGGCCTTACCAGTTCTTCTTGAGCAAGTCTTATACATTACGCATACAACAATCAGGGAGATGGGCATGCCCCGATAAACCTAAGCTGTTGAACATAGGTATGTGTGCACATACAATAATCCAATGCACATGAACTGCATGAATTTGCAAGTGGAATTGATTGGTCCAAACCTCAATTGAATGTCTCAAAGAAGCTCATTTGGATTCGACATTCCTCAGCTCACCATCCTTTGCATATGCGAAAGCTTTTTCCACAATTATTAGTACTCAACACCGTTCATACTCTTTGAGTCTTGAGATTGAGAGTCTGTTCTGAATTCTAACAGCCCAAATACGATTACAATACCCAAGGCCCTGGAGCATACACTAGAGATCAATTGCCATAAAGAGGGATAGTCTCACAGCATGACTTCTATATCCCCAATGTTAAGAGATCCATCTCATTTATATGCTTGTCTAGAATGAAATCACGTCGCTCCTTTCGGTATTGTGTTTGACTCGTTTAGGATGAAGAGGGTCTAAGACTCTGACTAGTTCCCTTGTAAGTTGAGGTAATTGCAAAACTCCAGCACTCTTGATTTTTAAGAACTTTCAAGTGATTGTTAGATAAACTTAATGATCATATTAGTGAAATTTTAAAGTCACATCCACATTTACTTTAAGCATTTCAGAGATAGTTTATCGATCAGCACCAGTTAGGAGAGGTGATTTGGTTCAATTGGAAGGCCCTAAAAAGGCAAGGGGAATGCCCAATAGGACATGGATGGAAGTAGTGAGAAGAGATATGGTGACTTAAGGTCTAACTGAGGGTATGGCCATTGCTAAAGCGGAATGGCAGAACAGGATTCGTGCAGCCAACACCAAATAGTTGGATTAAAGCTTGGATAATGATGATGATGATGATGAGACAGTTTTTCAATCAAGCAAGTCCAATTATTAGCCATCTTACTCCAGCACAAATCATTTAACTATTCCCACTAACTAAGAGTTTGGGGCCCATTTGGATGAGATGCTATATAAGGTTTAACCTCAATATATCAAAGCACATTGCTGTAAAAAGCAGACAGCCTTTAGTGCTGTTTGGGTAGCCCCTGAGTGATTCTAACTTTTCTTTTTTTGTATGAAGCAACTTTTTCAGTTAAATTGGGTAAAAAAATTACATTTTGCTTTCTTTCAATCAAAAAAATTGTTAGTGTAAGGTGATGACAAGATTGTTAAGAGTGAGGTTTGTACAGAAAGTTAGGAGGATTGTCTGAAAATGCTGAGATCCAATCCAGAGGCCTGCTTTTTGGCAAGGGTGTCTGTAGAGGCATATGTCTCTCTCCTCGGGTGCCTGAGAGTCACATGTAGAGTATTGCATGTGGGAGATTTCATCAAAAATCAGCTCCAATCTCCTGGGGCAGGAAGATGATTTTGAGACCCAATTGATGATGTTTTATTGTCCCTTTCAACTGGAAGGATGGACCTCCAATTTCTATCAAACACTTTTAAGTCCAGCCAGAAGGCGTGTGACTCTCTGTAGGTTGCATCTGCTACTCGTAACACCCCAGAATGTGTTAGCAGGGTTCCCCCCAAGTGAATCCTGAAAATGCCCCCCACATGCCTCCCAGTTCAGGCCAAGATGGAATTGCCAATAGAAGTACCATTGAAATTCAGCTGGATAACCCCGATCTTATGTGAGATCACTTATGAGGATATTGTATACATATGCAGGGCCGGCTTGATGATCCTTTTCAATTTCACTACAGGGCTATTGAGGAATATAATTTGGATTCCATACAATTCTGTGTCCACATGATGTTAGTTGATTTGATCCAATTTGTGCGGGAGTTGATGTGGCTCTTCTTGTTTTCAAAGATGCATTTGTTTCACTCCAACTAGATTGTTCAAGTAGAGGCCTAAATGGCAGCCCATCATAAATTGGACCAGTGGTGGTAAAGGAGGGGAGAACTAGGACTGAAAAAACTGAAGAGATTGAGGTCGGCATGACCTAGGACCAATCGAATAGGTTTAGGATGAAGAACAATACGTGAAAGGCCATATTGCAATGAAGGAATAGGTGGTCGATGATTCTATCTTTACACATAGGGCATCTGTTTGGTAAGGGGAATCCTCTTCTCTGAATGTGATCCTGGGTCAAATCTCTATTGGGTATCAGTAACCAGTTGAAAGCGGCACAGTTGAAAGCTGCACCTTAGGTGGTGCAGGAGTGAACTAGGCCTTTGGCGGGTTAGAGGATGAAGGGATTGAGATTTGTGGAAAGAAGATAAAAAAAACATACATGAGGCAGAAGAAACCCAGAACAGTTTGCCACTGTGAGAGGGATAAAAAGTCCCAAGCTAGGGTCTCAAGGCTCAATTAGAGATGCCATTACAAGAGCCCCCAGATATCACAGTAGCTCCAACTGAGCCACACGCCCTCCCAAAACTTTACATGATTCCCAGTTTTAACGAGGAATGGAATGCGGCCTAAGAAGGCTAGCTAGTAAGGTATTTGCGATTGCTTTCACTCAAGAACTGTGAGGTGGCAATGCCTCTAGTTAATCATCCAGAGGCATCAGCCAATATCTGTGTTTGATCACCTGCTGCCACAGATGATCTTCTTCGGTGGCATACCTCCACAACTGTTTGCCAAAAAGGATCGTGTTACAGTCTCTCATATTTCTGCCATCGATAGTTGCTGATGACTGCTCTTACTTGTGTTGGGTAATCATATGAATGGCTTCCTTTTTGAATTTGAAGTGTTACTTCTTCTGTAGTTGGCAGAGGAAAGGTTGTGATCTGATCGCCTTCCCTAGATGCTTGAGTGCTGGAACTAGTACACTCCCTACTAGTGGAGAATGGTTTGGAGCTCAGATTTTGCAGTCGTTCTACATGTTTGTTCATTGACAGTGAAACCTCCGGCTTCCTCCTCAAGGCAAGGTCAGTGGTTTAGGCAAGTAGGGCCTCCTCCTTCGAGGATAGGTGACCAAACAGCTCTCAATTCCATAACTTAAGTTTGTCTTTAACAAATTTTAGCTCCTTCGGACGCAGTAGCCAGCCCATCCTTAGGTTTCAAAACCAGATCACAATTGGGGGAAAGTTAGAAGAGGTCCTTTTCCTCGAGCCTCATTAGTTTGAACCTAAACTCTAGGTTTGTCCGAGTTAGGTTATGTATCGGGGGCAGCAATTGGGGAGTGATCTAAGATAGCTTTGGGTAGGGTACGATAATGGCCGCCTCAAATCAAGAAAGATGAGGAATCTATCAATATTTTTCATAATAGGATTCTGTAGGTTGCGGCTTTTAGGGGAATATCCATAAGGTTATTCCTAAACACAAAATCAGAGAAACCAGCCATGCTGGTTGTGATTCTCCCCCCTTTGTTCTTCTCATAGGACCATCTGTTAAAATTGAAATTGCTACCGATGCACCAAGGCAGTAGACAAAGGGAATGGGCTTGTTCTAGCTCTACCCATATAATTCTCTAAGTTCTGGTCTATTCAGAGCATAGACAACAGTGAACCTCCACCTTATATTATCCAAGGTTCGGGAGAAAAAGACAGATATGGGAAGTTGACTGATGAAAGACGACATTTTGGGAAAGGTTGTCGGGTCACAGACTACCCATATTCCTCGCAAGACACTGAAGACTGGTAAAGACTCCCACACCCAGGATCTGCTGCCCCTCATGGAACAAATTTGGGACAGGATTGGAAAGTCTAGCTTTGCTGCATTTTTTTTATTTTTATTTTTTCTTTTTTGGATAAAAGGGGAGTCTAGCTTTCGAAGATTACTAGAATATCAGGGTGATATTTGAAGACATGGTTTTGGACCTATGTCTCCTTTGTGACATCACCTCGCTCTATATATTCCATTCTAGGATTATCATTAAGGGCGTGTAGGGGAATTTGCTAGTGCCCGGGGGGCTTTCTTCGGGCAGAGGGTCAGCAGGAGCTGTGTATGATTCTGCTAGTTTTGGGTTTGGGTCAGCTTAATTTTCGTGGTTGACATTGTAGTTGAGATTCTTGTGCTCTTCGCAAGTTTTTGCACTGCTTTTGGGTGTTTTGGCAGCATTCTATATGAGTCTTGGCAACATCTTTGATAGGGCCATCGAAGGGGGGACCCATATTTTGAGCATCTTAGCTATATTGCCTTCCACCCTAGCTATCTCTCGATCTCCTCAGAGTCTGCTGAAAAAGAGGACTAATTGTCTGATTATAATTCCTTAGTGACACAACTCGATTGAGACCAACATATGGAGTGTAGGGTTAGAGGATTTGGATTGGTGAAAGAGGTGTCAGCTGTGAAGAGGATGAGGAGTTTCCAAATTTATTTTTATTTTTTTTGCTGGGGGTGGGATTGTGCGCGGCTGGTCGGGGGAGAAGGGGAGAGTGGCACTAGCTGTAAATTAAGGGAAGGGACTTTTGGCATCTGGGGATGCAAAAGGGGTGAGCTTGGAGGTTGTGCTCCTTGGAGGTGATGGAAATATGTTTTGCAGGAACCTTTCCTTGTCGAAGACGAGGTTGATGTAATCGTGCCTCTGGTTTAGGGGTTGGATGGTTGGTGATAAACAAGGACAAAGGGAGAGGAAGAGGTGAGTGGTTGCTGAGGTTCCCGGGGGGGGAGGTTGATGAGAAACAGGGATGGGGTAAAGATGAAGGTTGGTGCAGATATAATCCTCTGAAATTGACTTAAAAGAGAATGATGAGGTTGTTGAAAACCTTAGAATTTGATGGAGTAGAGATTGGATGGGATTGCTGGATTTGTGAGGGCTGGCGTTCATGGGAAAGAAGGGGAGGACGGCGAACTAGGGTTTCTCAGGGGAGATAGAGAGAGGAGAGATGCTATAGGATTCCAAAATATGTAGCTTTTGGTGAGCGATCAGATCTTGTAAGAACCATATTCGAAGACAATCACAATCTCTGGAGTATTGATTGTGGTGCAACAAGAGCATAGATCCCATTGATTTTGTACCATATGGATCTGTAGTATTGGATTCCCTCCCTTGGATATCGTAAAAGTTAAAGATGAACATTTTGTAAGAAACCATGGGATCCAATTAGAATTGCATGCAATGGAATTCTCAGAGATGATGCGTAATATTATTAACCACTTTATCAGAGCCTTGAGCATCCTATGCCTCGATTTTGGCAAGAGTTGTACTCCCATGCTTATCAATCAACGTGCATACATTTCAGTGCTGCTTAAAACTTCATTCGCCTATTATAAACTTACTTTGTGATGTCTAAGCTTTATCTTCAACGAGCTTGTTTATTACTAAAGTGAATTACATGCAAGATGTCTAGCTGTTAACATCTACATGGGCAAGAATTGTCACGATGAATTTCCAAATTTTGTCCTGATGTAAACATTGATGGTCTCTTCGTTAGGATTGTATCCCTGTGTTTGAGGCTACGTTTAGTGGAACCAGCTCTTTTCCTTTTGAAGTCACTAGCAACCCCCAACTAGTATTTGTTAAGGCATCTACAGAAATCCCTTTTGATACTCACTCAAATTGTCTAAATAAACTCTGGAAGTTATGAATACATTTTAATTTATTAACTTTCATCTCTACAACAAAAAGTTGAAGACACATAATAGTGCTGAACAATAAGATACAAAAGTCATCAAGCGTATGACAAAATATCACAATAAACCAATGGTTTAAGAAACGGATCGGTAACCCGGATCGAGCACTCCAAAAACCCATCCGGATCGACGAATCAACGATCCGGATTGGGAATCGGCCGACTAGGTCAGATTAAGCTTTAAAACAAAATCCAAAAAAATTATTAAAATTCATTATAAATATTGTCTTTTAGGAATCCAACAAGAAATGAGGGTACTACATTGTTAACTTTCATTTTCTTCATCAATTTGTGAATATTGAGATGTTCTTTCCCTATATAAACTTATGTTAACTATTAAATTTACATCACATAAAAGAAAAATCATAGAATTATCATGGACAAAGTATATAATTATACATGGACTGCAATAAAGAGTAGACTAAATCGATAAAAAAATGACCACTAAAATCTTGAATTGGCGGGAAACCCTAATCCGCTAAAAAAACCCAAATTATTACAACCTAACTAACTATAAACCAAAATTATTACAACCTAACTAACTATAATATTATATACTGAAATTAAAATTGTTGGTTTACATTTTATAATTATTTTATTATACAAATAATAACAAATCCAAAATATTTTATAATATCATCAAATTTAAAATGTATTATTGACAACGGTAAGAAAAATAGTACATTACATGATTAATGATGCAAAAATTAATAAATAAAATAAAAGATTTGGTTATCAATACAAACATTATTAGAATGTGTACCAGTTTTTGAAATAACACTTTAATTTATCAAAATTTTAAATTTTTAGATTTCTAGAATAAATTTAGTAAAAGAGATTGTTGGTAAAAAAAAAAGAGATTTCAAATGGAATAAACCAGTGGTTTAAAAAACGGATCGGTGCCCTAGGGTGTATTATTACAACCTCACCAACTATAATATTATATCATTTATTCCTAGAGTATATTAAGAAATACTTGTTGTATTTATAAATACCTTTTATTTTTTTTGACAATAAATATATGTTGTATTACCTTTTTTTTTTGCTAAGAAAAATATGATACTTGTGTTACTTTTTATTTTATTTTTTAACAAAAAAATTTAAGAAGACGTTGTACTACATTTTATTTTATTTTTTATTATCTTTTATTTTATTTTTGACAAGAAATACGTTATATTACTTCTTCTTTTTTTTGACAAGAAAAATAAAAAGATGTAATTTTTTTTTTTTTACCAAAAATGCTTGTTGTCTTAGCTTCTATTTTTTTATTTTTTTCCTTTCATTTTTTTTACAACATGATTTTTTTTCTTCTATTTTTTATTTTTTCCCTTTTATTTTTTTTACAACATGATGTTTTTCTTTTACGTTTTTTAAAAATAAAAATAAAGCCCCAAAGGGGCACGGTGGGTGATAATCTTGAATTGCGCATGGGAGGAATTGATGGTGGGAAGCGCAGGCCAAAATCCGTAGAGCTAACCTCCTCCACCAATTCGTCACATTATGCTTTCAATATTGTAATAAATATATACATTCTATTAGCTACGCAACTCTAATTTTGTCCCACATCGAAGGAGAGAGCACTAAAAAGCTCTATAAATAAGAACGCAATAGATTAATATCGTGCATGTAGAGGCACAAGGGCGATGTGTCACGCGTTATTGTGGCTCGACACGCGTGCGGTGGGGCTGCCACGTGTCTGCTGTTGAGAAATGGGAATATTTTGCCGATTTACTGTTGTAAATCGGCGGGAATAGGCGATTCTTCTCTAGACTCGCCCGGTTTCCGATATTGTGCAGGAACTGGCACAGGCAAGGCGATTCTCGTGTCGACCTGGGCGATTCCGGGTCGACACACCGATTTTTAAACCACTGCAATAAACAGAAAGATTCATGTGTAAACTATTATTCCTATTGATAATTAAAGGGATTGAAATAATTCACTCAAAGCAAGTGCTAATGCTTCAGATGAAGCAGAGCAACCTCAAAAAATAAAGAAAACATTTTTCCAGGATTCCTCTAGCGGTACAGTTCCAAGATATCCAAAGTCATGTTATTCTCAACATGATTCACAAAGATTTAATTCCTACAAAAAAGAAATGAAATTAACAAATAAAAGCAATGAATAAACTTAATTATAAAGAGGGCTCTAATGGTAGTAAACAGATTAGAGAAGCTCATGAAAAATTTCCTTTGCCCAGGAGCCGGATATGATTGTAAGCTCCACCTTGTCAAGTGGCAGACTGTTTGCCAAGCCTAAAAAGCAGGGGGACCAAATATCAGATCTCTCAATAACATGAATGCAGCCAGTCTAGAAAAATGGTTGTGGAGATTTGGCAGCCACGAAAGCCAACTATAAGCAAACAGCTTTGCACCATAAAGATGGAGCTGGTGACCCAGAATGGCTCCCAAAGGGGACGACATGTCGGAGGCTTTGAAGGGGGTCCTGTAGGCCTACTCTTCTTTCTCCACCCCTACCCACTTTCTACACAAAATAGGTAATAGAGTAAGATTTTGGGAAGCCCTTTGGCTGGGAAGCACAGCCTTGGAACACCAATTCCCAGCCTTGATCTTACAGGCCACAAATCAAAATTGCACTATCTTGGATTACCTTGACTCCCTATGAAGACATCACATTTGGTCCCGACCTTCTGGTGAAATGTCAATGAAGGTGAATTGGTTGAGTTGGAGAACCTCTTATCTTCGTTCAAACATTCTACATACCTGGCGTGGGTAGAGACAAACTACCGTGGACCCAAAATCTTTGGTACTCTTCACAGTGTCTTCTTTCTACAAGAATACCAGAGGTGACGATGCTTTCACTTCACTGGCCAGAAGGGCGTAGTCCCTCCAATTCCCCCAAAGAAATCCAACTCCTCTGCTGGTTAACAGTCCATAAAAAAAGTCCTTACAATGGACCAACTCCAACAACACGGTCTCCCTCTCCCAAAAAATGCAATTTGTGTAAGGAAAGCAAAAAAATGTGGATCATCTATAACTAAATTGTCCTTTTGTGGCGCAGTTGTGGTGCTTCCTCTTCTATTCAGGTATAATGAGTGATGCGCAAGACTACTCAGCAGCGTTTTCCATGCACACCTCTCACCGGCCTACCCCAGGCTGGCCTGCTACTTCGGAAGGCATCCATTTTTCCCCTCTTTTGGAATGTATTGCTTGAGAGCAATAGGATAATCTTTGACAGAAAGGAAAGGTCACTCGACTCAATCAAGTATAATATCAGGTTGATAGTGATTGAATGGGAAAAAAGGTCAGAAAGAAATCAAAGTCTATGACACTGTTGGCTTCCTACTCGAATGGAAAGCTATCTAAAATTCTCTTCAGAGCCAATTCGTAGATCCTCCCACTGGATCACCCAGAATCAGGGTGCTGCTAAGTTGAGCTTTTTGTGTGTTCCTCTGGAAACTGGGGTGCAGCGTGTGGGGGGCTGTTAAAGGATTGCATGGTGCTACCCTGCTATCAGGAACCACAACTACGACCATGGCCCAAGCCCTCGCACTACTCCATGGTCTCGGGCTGTTCTAGGTGAGCTACAGTCAAGTGGTCGAGGGAGACTCGAAAAAATATCCTAAATTGGTGAAAGGATCCTCTCCATGCACTTGGACCAGATTTTTGAAGAAATCTTTTAGCAGAGTGAGACCAACCAAACCTCCTCCAACCACAGATTGAGCGAGGCTAACAATGCCGCAGACACCTCAGCTTACCAGGCGCTGCTAACAACTCCCTTTTCATCATCCACCCTGAGTAAGGAATAGTAATCTTGTGATGCCCACCGACTTTTCTGGTTCACTTTTGCCCCACAATTTTTTACATGACCAGTTCTTAATTGCTGGCGTATACCATCACCATACTAAAGCTGGTAAAGCTTTTATAATAAACACATACATACAGTCAACATTTTCGTAAAGACAAAAAAAAAAAAGCGGGCTTCCAATTAAAAGTTAACACTATCTACAATTAGGCTAAGATAAAAAAATCAGTATGTCATATCACCAAGGAAATCAGCAGATGTCCATGAAATAGCTCAACCGAAAACCTAATTCACCAATATACAAATCCTCCCACCATAGTTTTTAATCAAAATTGCACCAATTAATCTCTAAAAGCCATTAATTTACAGTATCACAGTCATTTTGCCTAAAAATAAAGCAATTCGAAAGGACATCGGAGAATAAAAAACTCATAGATATGGGAACCAAATCGTTTCAATGAAGGACTTACAGGCAAACAAAGCACTGGAACAACTTAGGAACTTCATCAGCACCCCCAAGCAGTTGCAGAAAATGAGAAGAGGCTCGGCCTCGACGTTCGTTCTCGGAAAGAGTTAAGGTTTCCTGACAAGCCCTAGGTTGATCAACCATACAAGTATTGCACTGGTTTGGGATTTGTATATAAGGTCGATACAGGCCATTCTCAGGAACTGGATCTCCATTAACATTCTCATGAGCATCATGGGTTTGTCCGTTCGCTGAGGTATCAGCGACTCCAATTCTGCCTTCCATGAGAACGTCTCGATGGAGTTTTCAGAAAGATTGAGAGGGACAGGATATGTTTTTAGAGGAGGCAGACCAGGGCCAAATATAGAAGCACCAGCGTCGAGTTTTAGAGAGAGAAGAGCCGCCTTTATCTATTGCACATCGCATATATAAATCCGTATTTCAAAACCAGGACCCGATTCGGATCTATCGTGTATATACGACCGGATCTGGGTCCAACATTCGGACCGTCTGGTCCGGATCTAAAACCTGGACTCACATTATTCGGGTCCAGGCCGGGTTGGATTCGACCCATACCCATAAACTAACGTCCATAAAAAAAACTTCAAACCCTATTTGTTTTGGTGTATTATATATAGCGAAAGTTTATATAGCCGAGGCTCTAAACAATCAAATTTAAGCCTACCTAAAAAATTTCATTAGAATAAGTTGTTTTGATGTTCAAATATCTTCAAATTGATCATCTCGACATCAACAAGCATGGACACAAGAAAAAAATGGATTTCAAGTTTTGAAAATAATGTATTTTGTAACGCATTTTTTGGACTGTCAATTTTCAAGATTTTCAAGTTTTCATAAATCTATCGATCTACATTATTTTTGAAGCTTTAAACTTTATAAATAAATACAAAAATATATTTTAAGGCTATCACAAAAAGTTCCAATATTGAAACCACATTTCTCGACACTAGTTGCAGGTAGGCTCTAATTTGATTGTTTAGAGCCTAGGCTCTATACAAACCGCACCCATTAAGTATTGTATACAATAAGAATTCGTATTCATCTTTAGTTATCAAATGACAAATCAGATGACTTGAAATCTACTGCCGAGTTAGTGTGACCTTGTTGCCAATAATATGAGTATATGATTATAAAAAAAGGCCACAGAAAAATAAAACTCATAGTAAAGGTGGTAATAGACCTAACCAAACCTGAAACCCAATGGGATAGACGATGAAAGTAGGCTTTAATTTGACTGTTTATAGCCTAGGCTCTATACAAACCGCACCTATTAAGCATTGTATACAATAAGAACTCGTATTCATCTTTAGTTATCAAATGAAATCTAATGCCGAGTGAGTGTGACCTTGTTGCCAATAATATGAGTATATGATTATAAAAAAAAAGCCAAAGAAAAATAAAACTCATAGTAAATGTGGTAATAGACCTAACCAAACCTGAAACCCGATGGGATAGATGTAGGACTCAACAAGTATGGGTATGGAACCTAAAACCAGACCCTGGACTCAACCCGTTGCTACCCTTATTTACGACACATCCAAACTACCATTACTTCCCCTGGAAAAAACTTACATTGGGGTTTTGGGAACCACATTTTGGAATGTTCTCCAATCTACCAAAACAACCTCGAAAATATCAAAAAATTTGAAATGACATCGTAAAACAACTTCAAATAGGCCGTATTTGATAACTAAAAGGTAAATGCACCTTAAAAATCAGTTGTTTTCTTTAATGAGAGGAGAAGTTATTTAAGGAAGTTTTGAGTGTATATGTTTGCTAACTTGTTAAAATATTAAAGAAGTTCCAAGTATTTAGTGTTTGACAATTTATTGGGATATATTTATTTAAAGGGTGCAGTTTGTATAGAACCTAGGCTCTAAACAATCAAATTAGAGCCTATCTTTAAATAGTATCGAGAAATGTGGTTTAACACAGAAAATCTTTGTGATAGCCTTAACATATATTGTGATCTTTATTTATAAAGTTTAAAGCTTTAAAAATGGTGTAGATCGACATATCTATGAAAACTTGAAAATATTGAAAATTGACGGTCAAAAAATGCATTACAAAATACGTTATTTCCAAAACTTGAAATTTTTTTTTCTCATGTTCATGCATCTTGATGTCGAGATGATCAATTTGAGTATTTTTTGGCATTAAAACAATCTCGTCTAGTGAAATTTTTGAGGTAGGCTTGAATGTGATTATTTAGAGCCTCGGCTCTATATAAATTTTCCTTAATTTAAGTATTGTATATTAAATATTATTTTTATATTAGACATAAAATAATATATATTGTATTGTAAATATCTATTACATACATAACATATATTATATAACAAAACATATTATATTATATAATATAATATATTATATCATATATATATAGCAATGATCCAATGAAAAGGTTGTATCATAGTACAATAAAATGATACTTCTAGAAAACCATGTTTGTGGTATTTGTAATATCCCAAATTTTGTACACACACTCTCTTCATCTCAATAATCAATCCCCCCAAATATGGTCAAAAAGAGTCCCCTCCAAAAATGAATCTAAACCATTCATTTGGTGAATTTTAAGATCTTAGCCTTTATAAACTCAAAATATATATATATATATATATATATTAACATTGTTCATCTAATGATAATGAATCCTTCCAAAAAAAGTGGAAATAAAAAAATCCTTCTAAGACCTAGATCTAAGCATCTCACCAAAATGAACGGTCTATGTTAATTGGGCTAAAAAAATATTTTCTAGGTTGTGTTTTCAATTTTTCCTTTTTATGTAATTGATCATTAGAATGAAAAGAGTGTTTATTTCAAAATTTGGATCAAACAAATGGGCATAAGATGGTTTTTTAAGGTTGTTGCATCAAATTACTATACAACGGTTGCATGAAATCATTACTCATATATATATTGAGCAATGATTCAATGCAACGGTTGTATCATAGTATAATGCAACGACACTTTTAGACAACCATGTTTGTGGTATTTGTATGACCTCAAATTTTACACACACACTCCCTTCATCTCAGTAATCAATTCCAAAAAAAAAAAGTTCAATTTGAACCCTAGATATGGTCAAAATGAGTCCCCTCCAAAAATGAATCTAGACCTTTTATTTTGTGAATTTCAATATCTTAGCTTTTATAAGCTCAAAATAATTTTTTTCTTTTTTAACATTGTTCATCTAATGATAATAAAATGAAAAAAATCATTCTAAGGCCCAGATCTAAGTATCTCACCAAAATGAACGGCCTATGTTAATTGAGCTAAAAAAATACTTTTTAGGTTGTGTTTTCAATTTTTCCTTTTTTTGTGATTGTTCATTAGAATGAAAAGAGTGTATATTTCAAATTTTGGTTCAAACAAATGGGCATAAGATGGTTTTTAAAGCTTGTTGTATCATATTACTGTACAACGGTTGCATGAAATCATTGCCCGTATATATTATATGTAATAGTATAAAATAAATATATGGTAATAATTTAAATATAAATACATGATATCTATAATATACTATAATATATAATATAGTGTATTTATATATAACATAATATAATATATAATATGGTGTACTTTATATTTATTTTATTATATATATATAACATAATATAATATATTAGCTTTCGTATTTCATATTTATTCTATTAATATATATTATTATAGGAAAAATATCTTATTATCCCTTATTTTTAACTTCTATATCTCATCAGACTCAAAAATTGAAAATATTACTTGTAAGCAAAATGACTCTATTTTTTTTATCTTCCAACTCCCTAAACATTTTTTACCATGTATTATTGACCTCAACAACTTATGAAATGACTCTATCTCTTTCTCTCTCTAACATCATCCTCTCTCTCTCTCAAAACTCCATCTCTCTCTAAAACCTAAACTCTATCTCACTCTCTCACATCATCTCCTCTATCTCAAAACTCCATCTCTATCCCTAAAACTCAAATTCCATCTCTCGCTCTCTCTAAAACTCCATCTCTCTCTAAACCCAACTCTATTTTCGTCTCTCTCTAAACTCTATCTTTCTCACACACTATAAGAAGGTGTCGTCGTTGTCGAGCTCAAGCTCGTAACCCCTGGTC
>NW_006500337.1:2704307-2738607 GCF_000471905.2 Amborella trichopoda | reverse complement strand
CTTATACGTGTTCTCAAACACGCTTTAGAGTAAACACAAGCCTTATGTTTTTTTATTGTATAAGTTATGTGCATCAAACACAAAACTTGTACTTGTTATCAAACACGCTTTAGAGTGAACACAACCCTATGTTTTTTTCAACAATCAGATCTAAGTGCTTATGATTTATTTTCCTTTGAAATGTTATTGACGATTTTGAGGTGATTCCTAGAATCACTAAGTAGTTATTTTGCCAAGGAGTAAATGTACATTTTGAACTTGAGGTTATATGTGTCGGATTCATGGATCAAAGGAGAGGGTGTATAATTTCAGAAAGGTTTCACATTTGAGAAGAGGAGTAAATTTATGGAGTAATGATCCTATGAGATCCACCCACACCCACGTGTGTAGGATCCCAAAGAATCACCATTAAATTTGGCACAAATCTCTAAAAAAGTTATCACATGGGTGTGGGATTTGACTTTTCTAAAGATATATGCCAAATTTAATGGTGATCATTTAAGATTCTACACACATGTGTGTGGGAGGGTCTCACAAAGTCATTTCCCAAATTTAGGATATCTTAAAGGCTGAGAGATAAACATCTTTTCTTGTGGAAAACTATCCCATCCACATGATACGAATGCCAAGAAGATTTAACATGGCTATATCTAACTATATCTAACGATGAATAATTGAATTCATATTTTATTTTTTATTTTTTTTTTATTTTTATTTTTTATTTTTTTATTCGAATAAATATTTATCTGAATGTTATGTTGTAAGTTTATTATTGTCATCATCATCAAAGCTTTTTCCCAACTAATTGGGGTCATATCTTTAGTGAGCCCATAAGTTCTCATGTATTTTCTCACTATTTCCAACAATGTCATTTTGGGCCTACTTTTTATATTTTTTAGCCTTCCACTTCAATTAACTCGCACCTCCTAATAAGTACTATACTGAGTTTGCATTGTACATAGCCAACCCAAATAAGTCTACTTTTTTTCATCTTATCGTTTATTGGTGTCACTTCTAAATTATTTTGAACATATTCACTTTGAATTATATCCCTTATTGTTGTGCTATTCATACATATTAACATCTTCATCTTAGCTCAACTCATTCTATGAATATGTTGTTTCTTGATCGCCCAACATTCTACCTTATAAAGCAAAGCTCGTCTTACAATTATCGTATAGAACTTGCACTTCAATTTATTTGGTATAATGCGGCGATCACATAAAATTCTGATTACACATCTCCACTTCGTCTACCCAACTCTAACTCTATGTGGGTATCTTCCTCAATCTCTCTATTTTCTTGGATTATTGACCTAAGATATCAAAAGTGTGTTCCTTTTGTTATTTTTTTGTCATCAATCTTAATTACTTCATCATCTCTACTCCTATTATTACTAAACTTGTACTATATATGCATTGTCTTAGTCCGATTAAATTTAAAACCTTTAGATTCTTTAGCATCCCTCTAAAGTTCGAACTTTATGTTGACATCAGTTCGGGTCTCATTGATCAAAACTATGTCATCCACAAATAACATACACCACGGTACCTTATCTTGTAGGTGCCTAGTTAAATCGTCTATAATTATGTCAATGTTAATCCATGATGTAGACCTATTATTATTGAAAACTCACTCGTCTCTCTACAAGTTTTTTGCATACTAGTTAGCCTCCCTCGTACATTTCTCTCACCAAGTTGATGTAGTGCTTAAAAACCATTCTCTTTTTCAACACCCACCAAGATACCCCTACATTTTTTTAATCCATATTCTTCATTCAAAATATTTTTTATTATTTTTAGTAAATTATATTTATAAAAAAGAAGCTAAAATCTAAATTCCATCTCAATATATATTTTTTACTAGAAATAAAAATAAAACAATTTTCTTTTAGGCCTTGGATGAGGATGGTTCAATATGAACCATTAAAAGGTGCTTGTATAACTTTAAGCGTCCGGTGGACGCCACACCAACTCTTTTTTTATTCTCTTCAAATTATTGAGGGTATGCAAAGGTGCAATGCATTTTGAGTTTTTTTTATTCTTGATTTATTTTTGGAAAAAGCGTCCATAAACCATTATTGGGCAAATGTGCTTATGGTGTTGGCAGTAGACGTTAGGTAGTTTTAGACACAAAATCTTGTTCATGCAGACATTTTTGCATCAGTTTTGAAAAGAAGTTTGAGGTCTTTTTTTTTGCTCGACATTGTGGGGTGTAAGAAATGCAATGGATCGTTGCCATGAAGCTATTACATAAGCCCTTGTGTATCACAAACGAAACCTTAGTAATGTTTCCTTATAAATGATAACAAATATTTACATGAAAAGTATAGAATGAGGTCGAATATTTACATGAAGAGCACAATTAATCTTGATTATTGATGTAAAATTGGGTCGCTGCATTTATTAAATTGACTAGGCATAAAGTTTAAATATTTTTTTTCGAAATTTGTAAAACACTAAAACCATCATATCTAATAGTTATAAGCAATTGTGAACTCTTTATACTAAAGGTAAATGATCTCAAAGTATACAACTTCATTTAATATTGACCCTATTATGTTATAGTCCTTACTATATAACAACACTGCAAACTTAATTATTTGAGGACCCAATAAGACTCCAAAACACCTGCAATAAGAAAATCGATTTACGAATCCTAAAAAGTTACAAATCTGGTCAATCTACTGTCCATTTAAATGGATTAGAGTTAGTAATGGGATATGAAGCTTAGTTAGGCTCCAAATCCTTTTCTTGAAGGAAGATTGATTTGTCAAGGATATGAGATTGATTTTGGAGGTTTTGTGGTCCTTACCCATCATAAAACATAGCCAAACAAGGTGGGGCTACACAAATTTTCATGAAGTCAGGCACATGTAGATACCCTAATTGGACTAAAGGAACTCCTAGGTACCCAGGTAGATACCCTACTTGGACTAAAGGAATTCCTAGGTACCTGTAACCCTAAACCAGGGTTCAAACCTTGTCATCTTCATATACCCATCGCACACCTAAAACCTAGCTTCCAACCCACCTAAATATCATAAATTAATAATCCTAGACATCCTCATACCTAGTAGGCATAAAAAACCACATTGTACACAAAACTAAAGGCTAAAAACTAGACACCAACCCCTCCGAATCCAAATATTACAAGGATTGAATACAAATCATTTACCTTTGGCACGGGAATGTCACAATTACTTATCACTATATGATGGGAAATCTAATAGTATGTGTGTGTCATAAAGTTTAAGAAAATTTCTTTTGATCTTTGAGCTTAGTCAATGAAACAAATGCAGACACCCAATTTCACATCCAATGGTTAAGATTAATTGTGACCACCTTATTCCAAAGGTAAATGGTCTCATTATATATTTTTCCAATATGATAAACCTCTCAAATTCATGAAAATTGAGTCTTTTTTTAAAAAACCACTTAGGTCACTTTGGTTAGAGTGGAAACAATTTCATAGAAATTAATTTCTTATAAATTGGGATTAATTTCCCATGTTTGGTTCATAATAAATGTTAGAAATCATTTTACCTAAGAAATTAACTTCAATGAAACCACCCCAAAATCTAAGAAATTAACTTCAAACCAATAGGGGTACGATTCCAAAATATCCTATTCATTGGATAGGTATTAGGGCCTTCTTAATAATATTTATAATTAGAAATAAATGTTAAAAATAGGTTAATTCTAAGATGGTTGATTTCCAAACACGTTATCAAATGAAAGAAAATAATTTCATATAAAGTCTAATTGTGTTTCCAAACATGAGAAAAAAGAGCATGAGAAACCAAAATCATAGAAATCTATTTCTTAAAAAATAAATTTACTATAAGAAAATTATTTCACGCAAACCAAATGCGACCCAATGTGCATTGCAAAGACGATCTAAGCCCAATTATCAAGATTCTCAATCATTTTCACTTTTTTCCTCTACATGACGCAATGTGCGTTGCAAAGGCTATCTTAGACTAATTATTTTCCCAATAATATACTATGTATTAAGCGATAGAAAGCACTATTGCTATTTTTGCGCCATGTGTCTTTTTTTATTTATAATTGCCCTCTCTCTTCATTCATTTTCTCTCCCTCTTCCCACAATCTAATGTTCTTAAAGTCAAATCTCTCTCTCTCTCCTTCTTTCCAAAGCCAATCGAAGGTTCCTAAATCCATTCTCTAGCTGCCTTCCTCTATTCTTTCTCTCTATCCCTTTTCATTTCTTAAATCCACTATCTCTCTCTCTTTCCCTCTCCATCTTCCCAACACCAAAAATCTATTCTCTCTCTCTCCCTCTTCCCAAGATAATGTTCCTAAAATTGCTTCTTCTCAATGCCAAAATCCATTCTCTCTAGCGGGACAAAGAAATGAAAAAGGTTTCCCAACATAATGTTCCTAAAATTGCCTCTTCCCGATGCCAAAATCCATTCTCTCTAGTGCGACAAAGAAATGAGAAAGGTTTCTAAGACTGGATGCAAAACCAAAAGAAGAATGGAAATTTATCAAAATACACATAAAAAAATTAACTATCAAATATTTTACTCACATCTTTTTATTTTATTTCAAAATACCCTTGAAAATATGTCATCATAAATTGGAATACGTTAAAATGAGTCGTCGTCATCATCATCATAGCCTTTTTTGAATTAATTGGAGTTAGCTACACAAATCGTGGTATGTCATTCTACTTTATTAAAGCTCATACTATCAGTGAGGCCATAAGTCCTCATATCTTTTTGGACTATTTCTAACTACGTCTTTTTGAGCCTACCTCTTGCTCTTTTCAGTTCTTCTACTTGAACTAACTCGCACCTCCGAACATGTACTATATTTGGTCGGCGCCACACATGGCCAGCCCACCTAAGTCTACTCTCTCTCATCTTATCGTCTGCTGGTGTCACACCAAAATTCTCCAGAATAAATTCATTTCGAATCTTATCTCTTCTTGTCTTGCCACTCATCCATCTCAACATCCTCATTTTTCGCTAGACTCATTTTATAGATATATTGTTTTTTGTCCGCTCAACATTTTACCTCATAAAGCAAAACTGGTCTCACTACTGCTCTATAGAACTAGGTTGAAAATGAGTAAAATGTTAAAGTTGGAAAGCTTGGTATATTTTTAATAAATTTAGAAAAAAAAGATGAATCAAAGAAATTACCCAAATACAGGTCATTGGCTGGTCTATATGATTTATTCGTCTAACCACTGGCAAGATTCAAAGACTTGCCACTGTGAATCAGGATCGGATATTCAAATATGATTGGATCTTATGTAGCCCCAATCTTTTATGGTTGTGGCAATCAAATTAGGGCCCACCTTCAAATAATGTCGAGAAATATGGTTTCATACTGAAAAGTTTTATGATAGCCTTAAATTATATTTGTATATTTAGTTATAAAATTTAAAGCTTTAAAAACAGTGTTTATCGAGCATATCTATGAAAACTTGAAAATCTTTAAAATTGATGGTCAAAAAATGCGTTACAAGATGCACTATTTCCAAAATTTGAAATCTATTTTTTTCTCATGTCTATACATTTAATGTAAAGATGATCAATTTGATTATATTTGGGCATCAAAACAACCTCTTCTAGTGAAAGTTTGAGGTAGGCTCTAATTTGATTGTTTAGAGCCTAGGCTCTATATAAATTTTTCCCCTCTTTTTATTGAATAGAAAATTAGTCCCCTATTCCTATAATCACATCGCTTGATTCCAATGTTTCAAAATCTGCAAATCTGGATTGAAAAGCACCAAGTTAGATTGGAAGTTGCCATACGCCAAGCCAATTCCTGGTCGGAATAATATAAATAATTTAAAAGACATATATAATCGGTTTGAAAATTCTATGATGATGGTGATATTGTCCTTTCAAACATTTAAAGCCAACTCTGAATAACGGCTTTGTGACTCCATATTTTTTATATCTGCAGTAAGGGCAAAATTGGAGAAAGTGGAAAATATGCCAAAAGGGTTACATGAGTGATATATATAGGAAGAATTTTCATAATTATAATATTCATATGAGATATTCAAGCAAAATTCTCAACATAAAATTCATAACACAACAAAATTTTCCCCTTTAATGTTGATATTTGTCTTGAATCCCAAAGGATTGTTTTTCCTATCTTTTACGGAAGGTCTCGCAAGGTAAGGACTGTAAGTGAAGGAATGCCATATAAATTAGTATAAACATGTGGTTCCACAAGTTGAAAAGATAAAGTTAGAAATCCTTCAACTACTTTTATTTGTGAGTTGTTTTTCTTTGATTTCAGTAGAAAAATATTGATCTTATTCATTTTGTGCATGTAGTAATATCTATAACGAACCACATAAATTCTAGTGTTGTCTTTTTCAGTGCTTATTTGATTTTTTTTCTTGTTTATTGCCTATTTTATTTTTTTCATATTTTATTTGTCAAAAATCAACTCGTCGAGTTTAGAGCTTCGACGCACAACATTCAAAACCGATTCATCAAATAATCTGGACTGAAAATAACAAATCTAGATCGAAAATCGCCATACACCGAGCCAATTCCTGGTCAAAATAATAATTAGTTTAAATGATATATACATATACATAGAGACCATTTACCTTTGGAATGGAGATGTCACAATTACTTTCAACCATCCGATGTGAAATGTGATAGTTTGGATATGTCACAAAATTCGAAAAAAATTATTTTGAACTTTGAACTTGATCAATGAAACAAATGCAACCATCTAAATTCACATCCTGATCAAGATTAATTATGACCACCTTGTAAACAAAGCAATTGGTCACATTATATACTTTATCATTATATATTGCAACCTTTGAAAAATTCAAATCCAAAAATGGCTATGAATAATATAAATCCGAAGTCATCAACTCGCTCAAAATTCAAATTCAAAGATGGCTATGAATAGAAAAAATCCCAAGTCATCAACTCGCTCGCTTTGTGACTAGATTTTTGATATCAAGGCAAACTTGAAAAAAACAAAAAAAAAGGAAAAACAGACACCAAAAAAGATAGGCGCGTGATATACGTAAATCAGAAAGAATTTACGTAATTACAATATTTATCAACATGAAAGAGCGCTTCAACTCACTATATATTTAGATTTTCAGTTTATCCAAATACATATGATTATTCTCTTCTTTTTATTTTTTATTTTTTATTTTTTTTTCTCTTTCCACGCCTCCCATAACAGGTATCGTGTTTTTTAAAGGATGAAACTTCTATAGGGACTAGGCTTTATGAAAAGAAAATAAAGCTTCATCTCAAATCCTCTTTCAGAAAGTACTTTAAGCATAAAAAGTCTTCATGATGGATTTAAAATTAATTTTTAATACGGACAATAAAATTTGAAACTAAAAAAATGATACAGATCTTCCAGATACGTGAATATTGATTTTTAAGATAAAATGGATGGTCTAGATGATTTGTTGCAATATACACTATTCTAAAATTTAAAATACTAAATTTTTTTACAAAACCATAATGTTCAAGCTGAGATGATGAACTTAAAAGATTTTAAACCCTTGAATTGCAAATTTGGATGAGATATGAGGTGAGGCTTTTACTATTTTGAAAGGGCTGCAGCCCTATCAAAAACATTTTCCTTTTTTAAACCCAAAGCGTGATGCACAATTCCAACCCAACGGAAACTGAGGGGCAATTTGGTAAACAAGGACACGTTTTTAACGGGCTCGGTCTTCCCACGGCCTTTTCGGCCACGTGTCAAATCCTTAGTCGCTAGGACCTTCTAGAGAGTCCACGAAAAGAGATTCTACTCGTTTATAACTGGCAAAAGGGGGTATAAAAGGGGCCCCCGATTTCTTTGTCACCCCTAATTTAGAAACCGAAAGGTCCGCGCCATTGAGCCCTGTTAAGGTATGCCCTAAAATTATCTTTATTCCAGTTTTCTTCCTTCTTTTCCTTATAATTGTTTCTTAATCTAAGATCTTTTGGCTTTTTTCTTGATTTCTTGCTGGAATATTTGTTTTTTTGTGGAATAATCGTATGGGGTGGGTTATTTGGGAAACATTATTATTTGGTAATTGCGCAAGGTAATTGTTTGTTGATCTAGGGTTTTTTTTCTGTGATTTTTGGGAATTAAGTGTTTATTTGTGGTTAATGGCATGTGCAATGATAATTTTGGGAAGATTGGCATTCTATAATTATGCGTTTCTTGTGGGATCTATATGAAGGTTATTTCAATAGCGTTTATTTTATTTATTAATGGCACTGATGCAAGAATTCAATGGAAGAAAAAAGATAAGTTTTCTATCTCAATGATGTATTTCTTATTTTTGATGAGGAACTTCTACTAAATTGTGGACTCGATTTTGTTTTGTTTTTTTCTCTAGCTGGGTTATCATCGTGTCTATTTCTTGTTTCTCACATGATTTTGGTTAAGGCTCGATTTCCGTTTTCCACTTTTTCTTTTATTGTAAATGTTTGGGCCGATTGAGTGCTTTTCTGTGGACAATTTTCTTTTTTTTCATAATTATTTTTTCATATTTTGATATACTCTTCACTGAGTTTCGGCCTGGATCTTCAAACAATGAATGTGATCAAATAAAAAGTTGGACTTTATCTTAGTGTGAAGGAAAGCATATGTAATTTGCTCATTCTGTTGTGGAAGTTCCAACAAAATTCGAATTTATTGTTGGTTTCTTGTTGAAGCACTACAAAAAATATCACAGCTTGCTGCCCTGTGATCTTAGAAGTTTATGATGGACCATTATGAAGCTTGTGACCTGATATTCCACTGAATCTGTTAATATTATGCAATATTGGTGCTAATACAAACCCAGTATTTCTTTTTGTGGGTCATCGATCTAAGGGAAAATTTCAAAATATACGCAAGAGATGAACTATTTAACATTATATTCATTCGGAACTATCTCAACTTGAGATCATGTGTTTTTTTTTTTGGGTATTTTGAAATTAAATAAAAAATATGGGTAAGGTGTTAAATTGTTCATCTTTCATGAGTAATTTTATAAATGTCCCTTCATTTTAACAACTTGGATTACATTCTTCAAATTTAACTGACAATTTAACTGACAGTGGCAAATTTAAAAGTGATGATGATATACAATCCGTTAGGTGTGAAATTGAATTAGATTTGGGTGAGTTTTATTTCTTAATAACCTTGGATAACTGATTAAAATGGTCATATTCTTGTGGATGCTTCACTTTTTATCTCATCCCCTGCTTTGAATGTTTAGTTACTTTGTATATCAACTTCCTTCCGAAAATTAATGCAATGAAAACTGAAGTACATTATGTAGAATGTGTAAAATAAGTGCAGCCTTTAGTTAAAGATATATGTGCTGAATATCGGGTCATAGGAGCTTAGGCGGATGAAATTTCATTATACCGTTTAGGCTTAAAATGCTGGCCAATGAAACCTTTAAAATGATTATCACTAAAACACGTCTCTGTTCAATGTTACTGTCTTCAAATACTTTCAGAGGCATTGTCATTTGCTTTACTTCTAATTTCCGTTGGAACTGTTGTTCTAGGTTGTCTTCTTACTCATAAACAAAGGGTCTCTTGATTTACCTTTGGAGAACTACCCAAGTAAAAAGTTGGGATAACTGCACGGGTTGTTGGTTTCAGATTAAGTCCAGAAAGAATGGCAGAGGTGTGTATTCTAGTTGACTATCACTCATCTGCATCATCTTTTAAGCCATTAAAATATGAATCAGTTCTATTGTTTTTGACTGTCCTTTGTTATGTCCTTGGATATTTGACTGTGATTTGGTACTTATTACAGGATGGGCACAAAGTTTCCTTGAATGTGTATGATTTAAGCCAGGGGCTTGCTCGCCAGCTTTCAACGACCTTCCTGGGGAAAGCTATCGAAGGCATTTGGTATGTGTTTGGTCAATCAATGTATATTAAGTTTATCTGTGTCTGCTGTTGCCTGTTGATTTTTAAATCACATGGTATGAAAATGAAGCATTATACCAGAAAATTTAAGGTGAATTCTCTAATTTATAAACTGTAAAAATCAAATTTATAAAATTTTCACCATTTTAAAGTTTTTCTGGGACTTCCAAAGTGGTCGGTTATCTAAATCCCCCAGTTAAATACATACTGCACGAAGAAAGTGTTCGCTGCATTGTGACCCCATCAATATTTTCTACATTACCCTTTCTCCCTCTGTCTATGTTGATCTATCTATCTATCTATCTACTCTCAGTTTGTACCTTAGGAGGTTATGTTCTTCTCTCTCTAATGTATCATAAATGAACAGGCATACAGGGGTGGTTGTGTATGGGAATGAGCACTATTTTGGCGGCGGTATCCAACACTCACCAGCTGGAACCACACCATATGGGACTCCAGTGAGGGTTTTCGATTTGGGGGTTACCCATGTTCCCAGAGAGCTTTTCGAGGAATACTTGCAAGAGATAAGCCCACGATACACTGCTGAAACCTACAGCTTGCTCACTCATAACTGCAACAACTTCAGCAATGAGGTTGCTCAGTTCTTAGTTGGAAACACCATCCCAGAATACATTCTTCAGCTGCCTAATGAAGTTTTGAACAGCCCTATGGGTGCCTTGATACGTAAGTGTTCACTTGATTTTGATCCTCCTATGAATTCTATTTGTGTAAAAAAAATGAATTGGTCGCCCAATTTATAAGCATTTTTATAGCTTTGATCATTTGTCATTTCTTCTTTTCTATGTTTGTGTTATTAAAAAAATGACTGGGAAAAGTTTCAGTTTGTGATCTTTAATGATTTATTCTTTTAGATAACTGTGCTACATATAGAAAAGTAATATGTTCCTCAATATGTGAGGAACAATTTATTCTTTCTATGGACTGAGACAAATGTTACCATTGAACTCATGCTACTTCTGAGATCTTGCAATATTCTTTATCGTTATCATGTAGAGAAATCTCAAGTGAATCACTCTGTTGATGCAGTGCCTATGATCCAACAATTAGAGTCCACTCTCAGAGTAGGGGGTGTTCCCCAACCTCCCCGATTCCAGCCTTCCCAATCACTGGCCCCACCATCGAGCCAAACCAATGAGAGGCAACAACCAACTGCACAAGCACCCACAAAAGAACAAACATCCACGAAAGAGCCAGCATCGAATTCAAGTGGTGGTTCTGAGAAATCGCCAGAATCAAGCAAGGGAGTTGAGAAAGAGAATATTAGACCAAAGGCAGCAGAAGTAAAGGACGAAGACAATGAAAATGTGAAAGACCCATTAGGGGATGCGAGGAGCCGGGTGCAAGAAGAGATTAATAGAGAATTTGCAGCTCTCATGGCAAGTGGGAACTTGAGAGCGAGTGAGGCAGCTGCACTTGCAATGAGGAGAGTGATGGAGCGATATGGTCGCCTCAATGTGACTGTTCCACAAAGCTAGCATCTCCTCTCTCTCTCTCTGAGTTTTGGGTATTGGCCCCAGGTTTTCTTTCCCTCTCTTCCTTTTTTTAAGGTCTTTTTCTGTGGGGGTGGGGCTTTCTCTTCTCCTTTTTTTATTCCTTTTTTGTTTCATTTTTTTTCCTTTTTGAGGAGTTTGGGTTGGATGTGGGGGTCGTGCTGAAATTTACTCTCGCTTTTGGTCCTTTCCTTTGAAAGCAAAGGATGAAAAAATGACATGCAATGAAATCTTTTGACTGGGGAGACTACTTATGTGTTTCATTGTTGTTTTTAACAGTTGTTATTAATTGGATTCATGAAATCTGGGGGTTGGGGTTTTTTTTTATCTTGTGAATGGTCTAGAGGCCATCTTAGGTCGATTTGCAGGACCTCTAGAGAGCACTGAGGTCAATTTGCAGGACCTCGAGAGTTCACTGGAATGACTTTGTAATGTTATGAATAGCTTTTCCTAGTTTAGGCTTCAGTTTATAGATGGCCATCCTCTCCTACCTTGTTATTGCCTTGTTCTGATTATCTCTTGTTGTTGAGTTGCTAGATCAGGTGGCCCTAGAGACTAGAGAGAAAGTGAGTAAGGCTGCCAATGGTCCGGGACGGGCCACACAATTGGCTCATTTTGGGCCTACTTCGGACCAAGTGAAGTTAGGCTGGGCTGGGGCTAAATAAAGCCAGCCTTTTATCTGTCCGGCGGCTCTTAATGGGCCAGCCCGAACTCAGTCTTGGCCCGTCTTCCCTGGCACGGCCCTCCCCCCATATCTCTCTCTCTCTCTCTCTCTCTCTCAAATCAGACCAGATTACTGCTCGACCCAATCCTTCTTGAATAGACTTTGCGCTTTTCAACAGAGAGCCTTAGTGGAGGTTATGAGGTTGTCGATTCGTGGTTCATAGCATCTGCTACCTCCATTGAAATATTTTGTAACCTGAGTTTATCTTTTTAAATTGATCCCTTTTTCTTTTTCTCTCTTCTTCGAATCTCTCTTCTTCTGGAGAAGATAAGAGGCAAATTTTGCTCTTTAGTTGAATCTTTTAACCCTAAGACTTCCATTAGAAGAGGCCTTCACTCCACCAAGCTTTAATTGAAGGCCCAGGGCCTCTCGATACCGAGAAAAGCTCGAACCAATGGCTTATCAAAAAACCTAGAAAACTCAACGTTCACCTTACCAGAAGACCCTAAATTGCCAAATGAGAAAGACCCAATTCTGGGTTTCAAAGAAAGAGACCTGAAATCCATTAAAGCAAGCTTTTGGGGAGGTTTTGATATAAACCCGGATGCCATTCTCCTTGAAACTAGTGGCATTGAAGAAGAAATGGGGCCAATGACTTTCCTCTTGCGATACGAAAAAGAAGGAAAGGGATTGTAAATTGATGGTACCTGGCCTCTGGTTTTGTGATCTTAATATTAGGAGGATTTAAGAGAATTAGAACGAGTTGTAGAGATGGGCTAAGTGAAGCTTGAAGCCTAATTTTTGTCGAAATGGAGATGAAGAGAACAACTTTTATTACTATGTAGAGAGAGAGCACGTGGGCTTTTAGAGAGAGATAGGGGGGTGGAGGGGGTAGGTGAGTGGCCGCGTCTACTCACCCCTCTTTCCAATATTTTTTATTTCTCAATGCTTTTGAAAGGTTTTAAATTTCTAAAAAATATTAAACTTTTTTTTTTTTTTTTGGCTTGCTTCAAACAAAAAAAGTTTGAACAGAGCTTATAAAAAAGAAGTTGAAGTACTCTAATTGGGCCGAGCATTTATAATATACATTCGGGCCTGGCCGGTTTCTCCAGTTGTATTTTTCGACAGGGCCCTACCAGGCAGGGCCAAATAGTTTTCGAGCTTTTTCTGGGCCTTGAGCCAGACAAAACCCGACCCTGGCAGCCCTAAGAATAAATGAGAGAGAGAGAGAGAGAGAGAGAGAGAGCGATATTTGGTATAAGTGAGGAATTATCTCATTATATCTGCTGGTTTATGGTCCTTGCAATTGGAAACTTGTTATAGAGTGCTTTATGCCTGTTCCAATCAAGATAACATAAGCACTTACCCAAAACTCAAGATGACATAAGCCATCAGATGAATGTGCAAGAAGGAAGATAAGTGAGATTTATGCTGGAATCTTAGTCATGATGCCGTGGGAAACCACAACTTGGCCATATGACTCAGCCCGTAGTGTCAAGAAACATGGTTTCAATAGTGAAATTTTTTTTTGATAGCCTTAAAATATGTTTTCATTTCTAATTATAAAGTTTAAAGCTTACAAAAGAGTGTAGATTGAGCAAATATATAAAAATTTGAAAGTCTTAAAAATTAATGGTCCAAAAATACAGATGCACTATTTTCAAAACTTGAAATCCATTGTTTTTCATGTCCATACATCTTGAGATCGAGATGATCAATTTGAAGATATTTGGGCATCTAAACAACCTCTTCTAAGGAAAGTTTTTAGGTGCGTCCTAATTTAATTATTTGGAGTCTCGTACTTATATAAACTTTTTCCTTAGAAATAATCTAAAAAGAAGGAAAAATGCAAGATTAAGTATTCATGGCCAAAACACATTGTCAAAATGATAGAAAACATAAAAAATATACTACAAATAAATTTTTTTTGGATAATTTATAACGTTTTTAAAAAATTTCTAAGATCCTGAACCACCAACTTGACTGGTGAGCCCGCATTGCTGGCTTGGAGCTATCCTTTTGGTATAGTGAAAGAGAGAATGGGTCCATCTGTAAATGAAATTCCACCATCTATGAATCTCTCCATTTCTTGGAGGGAGCAATGGGGGCTCAAAATGGCAAATCCAGTATGTGATTTGCAGAGGGAAACTAATTAGTCAGAGAGAAAGTAATGGGGATCACTGTTTTTCTTATATCAAAAGTAGGACGATGGTTTTTCTGGGGAGTCATTTTCCACTGCGCACCACAAACCTGGATATCTATCTTTCACCACTTTGAGGCCGAAGAGCAAAGTACGCAGATCAGGCATATTTGCTGTAAATGTACAAGGCCCCCAATAGCAACAAAGAACATCACCCTCTGAATTTGTAATAATACCTCAGACTTCCATCAAAATTAATCTGCACGCAACCACTTACTGGTGGAATCCATCTTCCCGCATGTCTAGCAGATCTTGAAGATTGCCGCATGATAGTTGCTAAGTTGAGCACAACATTTACCTTTGATACACCATCCCCCTCCTTGGTAACTGAGAACCACGACCATACAGTGTGTGAAATCCTCTCTCGTAGCTGTTCCTTTAAAAGTTCACAGTGTGTGAAATCCTCTCTCGTAGCTGTTCCTTTAAAAGTTCTATTGCGCTCTACCCAAACTTCCCAAAGCAATGCAGTTCTATTCCCTTCATCCTTCTTGCATGACAAACAGATGTTAACCGGAATTTTACCTCGTTCCTTAAGATTATCCACCGCAAGAGTTCTTCCTTGCAATAGGATCCAAATGGAAATTTTAATCTTATGAGGAACATGCTATTTCCAAATCTTACTAAGATTCCTCTTAGACCAGAAAACTAATCTGCAAGTAGATTTAACAAATTAAATCCCATCACTTTCTTCCTCCCAAACTACTTTATCGTCTTCCTTTTTAGCCTATTTCTTGGACATTTTTTCTTCGATTATCGATCAAAGATCAATTAATTGTATTTACCCTAATCAGAAGATTATTGGTTAAATTATGGCTTTGGGCATTATTTATTTTGACAAAACTTCATCATTATCCAAATTCACCATTCTTTGAAGTTCTCTCTCAATTCTCATCTAAATGCTTTGAAATTTATTGCAATTTGTTTGTCTTAGTGCTCTTTATCGAACTTCCACATCAATATGTTGGACGAAAATGGAAAACATAAGAAATTGAACCTAAATTTTGGTTTTTTTTAAACTGAAAATCGAAACTTTCCGATTTCTCCCTCATTGTTTACCAAATTCATTTCGTCTCAAACTGTGCCTATAACATTAATCTACAAAAGCCCTAACACTTTTTTTTTTTTAATCAAAACTCAACAATTGATTTTTAATTAGTTTTTAGTCATTTTTGTGCCATTCTATTTCTCGAATGTTATTTTGGTTTAAATTTTTTATCTTGATTTGGATTTATACCTCCTATAATATGAAAAACATTCTTTTTATTTTGAATACTTGACTTTACATTGTGTTATATTTTTTGGCATTTTCTAATTTTCTTAATATTGGCTGAGTTGGCTAGGCTGGCTAGCCAAGTGGGTTGGAGTGACCACGATTTGGGTGTGCATGTTTGTTTCATAAAGCACCTTTGTGTGCAAATGCATCACCATCAAGCATCATAAAGGGTTTAGTTGTGTTCAAGGCCGCACCTATTACAATGAGCTCAGCCACCCAAAATTTTGCACGTCTATAGAGTAGATTACTTACCACTCAAAACAAATGATTTAGGCCACCACGATCATGAATCTAAAACAATAGAGTATACTTTAGAGCCTTAGAAAAGTTTAATTTGTACCTATATTGGACCATCCATTTTAGTTCTTTAAGGAAAAGTATTTGGTGAGTCGGCTCTCATATTATTCTTATACCGTCTCCCTACATAATATATCTCAAATATGCATTTTTTATCCAAAATTTTAGAGTTCAATAATCTCAACGATGACCATAATCTGTGTTTAGAATTTTTCTTTTTTCAAAAAATAGAAATGTTATTTTTTGAATTCTTTCTTCACCGTCCATTTTAATTTTTAGTGGATTTAACATTTTTTTAGATCCATCTTATAGATGGACGATACCTAGACAAGGAACTGCACAATAATAGGTGAGTTGGCTAACTCACCAAAACCGTATCCATTCTTTAAAGAACATTACATATGCACTATACTTTCAGCTCAAGACATAGGGTCCATTCATGGGGGTGAGGCAGAAATGGATTTCGAGTAGTTTGAGATGTATTTTCATCCATAATCCCTCAAAAACCAAGGCGAGTAGTCTGACTCAAAAAAAACTCTTCCACGATTACTATGTTTGGGAAAAGTTTATATAAGGGTTAAGCCGTAAATAATTAAATTAAGGCGCACCTCAAAAATTCACTAGAAGAAGCTGCTTCGATTCTAAAAAACCCTCAATTCGATCATCTCAACCTCAAGATGTATGGACAGGAGAAAAAATAGACTTTAAGTCTTAGAAAGAGTGGATATTGTAATGTAATATCTAGACCGTCAATTTTTAAGATTCTCAGGTGTTCATAGATCTACTCGATCTACACTATTTTTTAAATTTTAAATTTTATAATAGAGTTAAAAACAAATTTTTAGGTCATCTAGATTTATGACATTGAAACAACATATATTGGTACTATTTGAAGGTGGGCCTTACTTTGATTGGTCAGGGCCTCAGCCTTATAGAAACCACACACATTAAGTTTTAGATAGATTTTTTGGGTCGCTAAAGTTTGAGGTACATTGCTTTAACCTTGTTGGAGTTTTTATGATGGTTGGTGAACAATTAAGGTGCAAATGCATGGAGAAGTTTATGTCAAGTCACCATCACTTTTAGAGTTGGAAATCATTTTTCTCTTTGAAACTTACGAAAAAACAAATAAAGGTGGTGGGAAATTTTGATTTTTGTTGGATTTCAGCTCTGACTGAAAGTTAGGAACTTCAATACCAGACTAAATTAATTTTATTTATTTTTAATTTTAAAAAAAATGGCTCACAACAAAAAAAGAGAAAAAAGAAAAGTGAGGATAATATGTGCCTCTCCCAAAATAGAAAGAGAGGTGGTATAGGAAAGAACAATAAAGTTATTTCTTGAACAAAAAAAAGCAAAGACAATTGACCAAAGTAATTATCATGGCCCTACCACTTGAAGTTCTCCATGACAAAATGGCCATTCTATTTAGGCTCGGGTTATCTAAGGTTGCTCTAAAGAACTACATCTTAAAACCCTGTGAGAAAATTTATTTTGTGGTGCCGGAATATAGTATATTACCTTGCAAATTGTCAGATATATTTTTGCCCGTACTTATGGAGTTCAGATTTGGTAGATCTATGAAAACTTGAAATGGATTTTTTAAAAACAATTATTGCCAAGTTATATACTCTTTACACTGTTGAAGTAACGTGCACCTCTAAATTTTATGTGAAGATGTAATCCTGGTGATGGAAACCTTGTGTGATCGATTCAAAATATATTTTTATCTATAGTAATAAAATTTAAAATTCTAGCAAGGTACAAAACGAGCAGATTTATAAATACTTGAAAATATTGAAAATATACTATTATGATAATTTGTTGCAAAATATATTATTTTTAAAATTTGAAATTCTTTTTTTCTTCATATCCACGCATCTTAAAGTTAAGATGATCAAATTTAAAAGTTTTCTGACATCGGAACACTCTTTTCTATGTGATTTTTGAGGTGTACCTTACTTTAATGCTGTAAGGTTGACACCTTTTATAAACTTTGTCATATTGCAAAATAGACTATTTTGAGGGTTGAAGTCAATTTTTCTTCTGAAGATCCATGTTTGTTGATATCGAGATAATGGATTTATAAAGTTGCTGGCTCTGGGATTGATTTTTCTGGCAAAATCTGGGCGCATCTATATAAATCACGGCCCTATATGAAAATACTTAAATTTTATTCACCAAAAAAAAAAAAAAACAGTTACATTTAAATCTATATCACCACCGTGCCAAAGGAAGATGGAATTTGCGTTTTTCAAATAGATTAATGCAATGTTCAAGGTATTATGGATTCTTTAGTTTCACGTGTTTTGATTTGCAAATTTAGTAACTCTTGATAGGTAAAGTGTACCACGCATCTGGTGTATGCTTTAAATGCACCACGGAGTGAACAATAATTCATCTCCACTGTCAGTTTTGAGAATAGACGGCAGATGAAGCTACCGTGTAAGGTGCGTATAATATGCAAAATGCTCATGTTACACTTTCTTTTTTAACCTATAGTAAAAAGAATATATAATGAGACTATTTACCTTTGGTACAAGGTGATCATAATTAATCTTGATCATTAGATGTGAAATTGTGCGGTTGTTTTTATTGCATTGGCCAAGCTTAAAGTTTAAAAGATTTTTTAAAAAAATATTTATGACACCCCCAAGCTATCAGATTTCAAGTCAGATGATTATAAGAAATTGTAACCTCTTTATATCAAAAGTAAAAATGATTTCATTGTATATAATCCCAAAACAAAAAACTCTTTTCTCTTTGATTATCTTTTGGGGCGACAGTACCACAAGTACTTAATGCATAACACATGGATTACAATGCACAAAGCACATTTAACTAACTGTTCCAATTGCTAGTGTAGATTAAGGGTTGCCCCCCATTGTTTGATCTGGATCAACTTTAGGAATGAATAGTCTGGATCAATACTCAAAAATCAGGAGCGGCAGGGCAATCAGCAATCCAATAAACAAGTCTAGATTGGTGAATTGGATCAATTCTCCTTGTGAGAATTGGTTCATAAAAATAGGAAAAAAATTGAAAGAAAAGTAAAAAAAGGTAAAATAAGTTTAAAATATAACATTTGGGAACCAATCAATTTGGTCGGTCCATATCTCCGGGTTCCTTGATAGACTAGTCCAGTTCCTTGACACAACTTAGCGAGTTCTTAGGAACTCGACCAATTCCCGGTTTGAACAAGGAACCGTGTCGGTCTAGACTGATTCCCAATCTGGATCAACTATTCCCAATATGGACCATCGGTGTGTAAAACATTGGTTTGGACGTGATAAAACATTTAAATTACCTTATCTAATTGATTTTGATTAATCATGGGAATGGATGGTCTAAATGTGCTTGGGAACATCATAAGCCATTTCAGTGCGATATATAGATCAAATGTAGGAGGGTGTGGTCCATATGCGATAGGAACATATGAAAGCCTCAACATGCTAGGCGTTTCTAGATTGCTCATGCCTACAAAGCATATGAGCGTGTGGGACCTGCACTTATGCACTAGATGGGGTCCGCACCCTTCTATGATACTATACAAGAATTGACGGTCCGGATGTGCTAGGTGCATACAAAGCACTGATGCAACATCCACCTCTGGACCACCCACTCCTATGGTCCAGATCTGAGATATGGATCCAATGTCGGTGTGGGCCCGGATTATTTGATAGCTAGAGGGCTAAAGGGTTGAGATGTGTTGGCAAATCTAAAGCGTCCACGTAGTTAATTATAGAAAAGAAAAGAAAAAAATCTAGTCTCGACAGCCTTAATGCATATGGATTGGGGTATGGTTCGAATAAGGCCGGGCCCCTAAACAATCAAAGTAAGGTGCACCTTCAAATAATACTAAAATATATTGTTTTAGTGTTAGAAATATTTATGATGGCTTGAATATTTATTTTCATCTCTAATTATAAAATATAAAGTTCAAAAGTAGCATAGATCAAGTATATCTTTGAAACTTTTGAAAATTGATAGTCTAGAAAATATATTGCAAGATGCACTATTGCCAAGACTAAAAATCTAGTTTTTCTCATGTCCATACATCTTGAATTCGAATTGATCGGATTGAGGGTTTTTTAGCATCAAAACAACCTTTTTTAATAACGTTTTGAGTTGCGCCTTAATTTGATTGTTTGAAGCCTCACCCTCATACAAACTTATTCCCCTAAGGATAGGGCTTTTTAAATAGTCATGTGTTTCATGCCTCACATGCACAACTGGTAAGATCCTTAAAAATTATTCATGCTAGGGTTTGGCACTAACCATGGAATGAGTGATCGAGATGTACCACGGCTGATCCAAATGGATGAACGGCCAAGATTTATCGCTGAATCTAAATCTCTAAAGCCCTCGGAGCATGGAAGATTTACCTCAACAACCCAAAGGAGAAACTCGCGCACCACACGTGTACGATGCATCTCTATCGGTTTCATTCCTTTCAGCTTCTCATAATAAAAAATTCCAAAAAAAACCCCACAAAGAAAGCTACATTTCCTTTCGTTTAGGAGTGCGAAAATGGCAAGATCCTTTATGAGACAGGTAAAGCCCGAGCAACTTGATTATAATCTCGTCCGTCCACGTCACCCACGTGGTCAACGGACGTACACCATTTTCCAGCCCTTTAGAGTCATGCACGTGATTTAATAAGCTGAGCGGCTTTTTCCGAACAATTCAGTCGATTAAAGGTCGAGCAACTTCAGCAGGATCACTCGTCCACGTCGTCGGTCCGGGCACATGGACGTGAGTCATCGATAATAGATCCTAAACATGCATGTGGTTTAACAGGCTCGGACACTTGGTGCGAATCTGGGTGGGACCCACAATAATGATCTAATGGCACAATCAATTCTTCAAATGACAAAAGTTTTTCTCACCTTTTCAAAAAGCCAAATCAGCCCTCCCTGAAATATTATCAAATTAGTATTGTGAATAGTCACGGAATTGGCCCTGTTCAATTCTCAAATGACAAAAGAAGAAATACAAAGGGGTTTGAAAGTTCAATCCCTTTAACATATCACAATAGGGGCAAGCTTTCTATGCTTCCCCTATAGCATGGAAGTTCTATCTTCCTTTTATCCAACCATCCATTATGAGTGGAGGGTTAAGATTGGTCCAATCACAATGTCATGTCTTTATATTATTTTAATTTTAATTTTTTTTATATAAACTATTTTGACACCAAATTTTGGACGTCCATTCTTTTATTAAACTCGCACTAGTAAAAAATATATAAAAAATAAAATAAAATGACCAAAATACCCTTGAAAACTTCAAGGGGTATTTTGGTCATTATATTTTATCCAAAAATTATTTTTAATTTTTTTGATAGGTGCGCCCCATTGAGAAGATGGCATGTACCAAATTCCATATTCATACAATTTGTTTAAAAAAAAAACTAAAAATAAAATACTTTGAGACGTTGGATCTAAGATAAAAAAGTGAATAACTCTCTTGATCAAAATTGGACGACTGGCTGGTAGGGAGAGTATAGAACTTCTATGCGGTAGGGGAAGCATATAAACCTTTTCCATCACTAAAGGGATCAAATATTGCAAGTTACACGAGTATGCTTTTAAATTCTATTTAAATTATGTTCGTCTTCAAAAAATTATTAAATTTGTTTTTTCAAATTACCTCTCAATTAGGAAGCCAAAATAGTTAGGGGTACTTTAGTAATTTTATCCTTAAATGTCATTAAGTTAAGGACACAGGTTTCTATGCGGCCAAGACCGCATATGTAAAAATGTGAGCCTATAAATAAATCTATTTTTGAGATGGATTTTTGGACTTAATTTTAAGGACATGTAATCTCTAACGTGGAGATCATGAATATGAAAAAATAAATAAAATTTAAAAATTATAAATAATAATTCTAATAAGAAAATATTTGGACTATTAGTTTCCATTGTTTTAAATGGAACACCTAAGTGCATCCGTTAATAAGATGAAGATGGAAGCTTTATACTTTTTGGACCCCATATGAAGTCATGTGGTCCAGGCCACATGAAACAATTTTCCTTAAAGTTAATGCCTCTGTAGTGTGTAATTATCAAAATACCCTCATTATTTGTGCTTCTCAATACATATAGGGGTAAATGAGAATTTCTCAACATTTTTTTGAAGACTTGCCTAATTGATAAAAAAAAGGAAAAATTGCAAAACCCCCCTAAAATGGATTTTTTATGCACTCCACCCACCCAAGTTTTACGAAAATACCCTTCCTTGATGTATGAAATCATTTTCAGATCCCAATAAAAGGAAATGCTGGACTGCACTTGTACAACGCCAGATTGCTCACTTCAAAACGTCGAACCGTTACCTCAAAACGTTAGACTGCCCCTTCGAAAGACCTGACGGCCCCTTCAAAATGCCCAACAACCATATCAAAATGTCGGACTGCCCTTCAAAATACCTGATCGCAACTTGAAAACACCGGACCGCCTATTCTAACAAAAAATAATCGTCGGACCGGCAAGCTGGACCGCCACCATGAAACGCCGGACTGACCATTCCAGCAAAAATAATTGCCCGACCGCCTGTTCAAAATGCTGGACCCCTATCCAACAAAAATAATTTGTTAGGGGAGAGAAAGGTATTTTCGTAAAGTGTCTAAAAACTCCATTTAAAGGGTTTTTTTTTCAATTTTTCCTATAAAAAATTAAACGCATACCCTAAGGTGTAATTTATAATCTTTTGACCTTTTAATTGATCTTGCAAGGGGTTTCAATCCCGTTTTTGTTTTTTTTTCCAATAGTGTTTTTTGAAAAAACAACCCCAATAGCTGAGGTTGCAGTTGCTGAAATTGAAGGCACCAAGCTGTGAAGAAAAAGGCAAATGTTATATTGTTTGAGATGTTGTGGACAAAACATCAAGATTGAAAACCTTATTGACTTCATCCAAATTGATACGTCTACCACCAAGCACAAGCTGAACAGACTTTGTTATGCATCTTAACTAATAAGTCATTATATTTAGAATAAATAACCTTTCAGTGCATCATCAAATCATGGTTCATTTCCCTGATTGATGACTATATAAATCTGGAATTGCATAGTTATCATACGAAGCAACCTGCACAAGGACACTCTCACTATGTGCCTAAATAATACAACGAAAAGTTCATAAAGAGACCATTTCTTTTTAGCGCGTTGAGATGATAATCATTCTTGTCCGTCAGATTTTAAATTGAGTGGTTGTATGTGTGTCATTGACTAGACCAAAGTTTAAAAGAATTTTTTTCGAACTTCATGACATATCCCAAGCCATCCAATTTGACCATGGTAAATTGTCTCATAGTATTCAATTCCACAATATAAAGTTATGTTACTCTTTTCCCTTTGGGTGTGGTTTGTGTAAGGTTTAGGTACTAAACAATTAAAGTAAGGCGCACCTTCAAATAGTGTCAAAAGTTGCCATTTCAATATAAAAAATATTTATGATAACCTGAAATTTTATTGTCATATCTAATTTTAAAACTTCAAAACTAATGTCGATCAAGCAGATATATGAACACTTGAAAATCGACGATCTAGTAACTGCATTATAAGATATACTATTTCCAAGATTTGTAGTTTAATTATTTTTTTTTTATATCCATATATGTCAAGGTTGAGATGATCGGATTTGAGATTTTTTTTTGGCATTGAAACAACTTTTTTTAGTAAATTTTTAAAGTGCGCCTTAGTTAGTTTATTTAGGGCCTCAACCTTATATGAACTCTTTTCTCTCGTTTTATATTTAAGAAAGGGAAATGTTTCTATGCCACCCCAATAACATATAAGTTATATGTGATCTTACTTCTTAGCCATTCGATTTTTAATCGAATGGCTATGATTGTTCATACCACAATGTCATGCCAAACATTATTATTATTATTATTTTTTTTCTATAAAACATTTTCGGATGAAATTTTTAGCATCTCATTATAAAATTAGGGCGAACCTGGAAAAAATAAAAAAAAATATTTTATGTGAAAATAAATGAACAAAATTCCCTTGAAAATTTTAGGGGTATTATCATCAAAAATATTTTATTATTATTTTTATCATGGGCACCCATGTCAGATCCATGCATGCCCCAAGGTTTGCTTTAAAATTATTTGCAAAAATAAATAAAAAACAAAAAACTATGAGCCATATGATCAAGATCTGACAGTTAGACTCAAGTCATCTCAACCATCTAGTTAGATCTGACAGTTGAGACCAGAGGTCACAGATACTATATATGTGTGAGTGGGGTCACATAAAAAAAGCTTCCCCGAAATATAATTTACTGTTTTTATGGTTGGTAAGCTTGGCTTATGTGTCCTCTAAACAAGAGTTACCTTCTATATACCAAAGTGAATAATCATGTTCCAAAAATAACTTCCGAAGAGAACCTCATTATTGCAACTTTAATAGGGGTCATTCGAAATGTGGATTTTTGAAAGTTAAAACATTTTCTAAATGGAAAAATAGATGCATATTTAATATAGGAAAAGTTTCTTGCAAGCCTATAGCTGTTTATATATTGGGGAAAGGACCACTAATGCGCCCAAAATTTATGCATATTTGTCATCTCCACATTGAAGAACATGGATATAAAAAGAATTTGAATCAAGACCCTAAAAAAGGCTTTTTTTTTAATCGTCTATTTCAAGCCTTCATAAATTTCCCAGTTACTCAGCATTTTTGGAGCCATAGATCCCCATTTACGCAGTAGAAATAGATTTACAGACCATCACCATGTTCTATAGCGAGTTTTGTGGTGTGATTATGTTAAGCCACGACTTTATCAAAATGAAAAACCCAATCTTTTTAAGGAAAAATATCGTATAGGCCTTTAATTTTTTAGGGACTGTATACAGTGAGACTATTTATTTTTTATACAAAGAGATCATAATTATTTACAACTATCTGATATGAAATTTGATAGCTTGGATGTATCACAAAGTTTGAAATTTTTTTTTTTAAACTTTGAACTTAATTAGTACAATAAATGTAGTCACCAAATTTCACATACAATGATCAATATTAATTGTGACCATCTTGTACCATAGATAAATGGTCTCAATGTATATTTTCCCATTTTCTGAACTTATTTTATGGTAACCCCTCCCGACGTTTCTCTTTCAAGTGACATTAACTTTCCTCTAAAACTATCAATACTACGCCCATTCCTCTTCCTCCTCACTTTTTTTACTTCTATACATTAAATTGGACATCAACAGTTTCTCTTATACCACATAAGGGCATCCTCTTACCATCTATTTTTACCTCATGTAATATAACTCAAATTTCATGTAAAATTTAAGAAAATAAAGGATAGAGGGAATAAGGGGCTCCATTGACAGTTTCATGGAAAATTTGATGCCGTTTGAAAGAGAAAAGTTAAGAGGGCTACCGGGAAATTAGTTTAAATATTGGGTCCGTGTGATATTTTTCCCATCTTTTAATTTATGCACTTCATAAAATTTCAAGTTTATGCACATTTATGATTCTTCTATATGTTCCTTAGAAGTTTTATTTCTATATATTGTAGCACGAATTACGTAAAGTTTTGTTGTGAATATATTTACATATAAAGCTTATTGAATCGCTTGCAAATAAATCTAAACTTGACAAAAAGAATTGCCACATTAATTATAAAAGCAATGGCTAAGACATTTCCTTCTAAAAAAATATCATTTTGTATTTTAAATTTTTTATTTTTCACACATTAATGATCTCCATGTTAAACATTGTATATTCCTTAAAAATCAGGATCAAAACTTATTTAAAAAATATCTTATTAAGGGAGCCACATTTCCACATATGAGTCAAGGGACTCGTAAAAATCGTATCCTTAATTAAAAGGGAAAGTGACTATGAGTCATTGATCTATGCATAGGCAGCATAGCATGGTTTGAACAACCTAGATCAAATCTTAATAAATCCGATAGCCAGCGTGCATAGATACCATTTCATTTATAATTTTTTATAGATCCAATTGATTTAATTTTTTTCAAGGAAACATGAGCCCGACTTGAGTTGGCCAAAAGGAAAAAAAAAAAAATGCAACAAATTACACCCATGCTTGTTGGTGAATGCTCCTATCTAACCTACAACTATACGTTACATTGGGTAGGTCATAAAATCTTTTGTTTTGGGTAATACAGCAAGGAAGGGGTCCTCTTTTTTACAGTAAGAATAGAATTCAAGATGTCACATTGTGACACTGATCACTATGAACACCTAGCCTTGAGCTCACAAATTTTCTATCCTATTGTATCCACAACTCGGGGTGAGTACTCGACCCATGCCCGATTCGAGTACCATAGCAGCAAAAAAAGGTTAAAAAACTTTAAAAATGTAAAAAAATCTAAAAAAATAGGAAATCTATGTTTAAAGTAAGATTAAGCAAAAAAAAAACATCAAAATAATGTTAAAAAGTGGTAAAAAAAAATGTATTTTTAAAATCAATTTATGACTCGGATAGTTTCAAAATAATAAAAAAAGAATGAGAAAATATAAAAATAAGTATTTATGATCAAAACACTTTCCAATCTTTTGTCAAAATGGTAGAAAACTTAAAAAAGAACATATCACAAATAAATTTCTTAGTTTCTAAATGTTTTGTATTTTTTTTTTCCCTTAATAATCCTCTAGTGGGACATAGTGAGGTGCCTCGATCTCACCCTCCGGATCCCTGGAGGATCGGGTGGCACGCGTCTTGGGTTTCGGGAGAGACCCGAGATTTTTGTGAGATCACTTTCTCGGGAACCTCATTCGAAAACGGGGGCAAGTGTTACGAACCAGTGAGAGAGGAATTTAAAAAGTGGGTTCGGGACGTACTCGGGCTGACTCGTGTGGGCGCCCTCTTATATCATGAAGAAAGCCCCCCAGTGATGAAACTGGTTCGAAATCGCCTCACGTGGCTCGTATTCTTCTTATTTTCCGCTTTTCTGCAATCACACATATATTTGACAAAGGTTATGGGACAGGTGGGTCAGGCCCACTCTTTTCCTCTTTGATGAACATACGCAAGCATGCATATTCAAAAAGAAGAAAGAAAGATGGGGGGAGAGAAGAATTTGACTAAGCGAGAAGATCAAAGTAGTGACTAGGCTGGTGGATAATTGGCGTAACGTGGTAGCGAAACGGGCTCGATAACTTAGACCAGCTCACAGGATCACTACTAGATGTTGTTGCCAATATCGACTAGCTAAGCATGACGATCGGTTTGTCGTGGCATTAAAGCGAGCCAAGCGAACTGACGTAACAACATTACGACTAGACGACAGGACTGCCATGAAATGCTAACCTCAATCCCTCTTAGTCGAACGAAAGAGTAGCAGAGGAATGATTAAAGAGAAGAAGGGAATAGACAGAAGGAGAGAGAAGGAAGAGAGGAGGGAGGAGAAGGAAGAGGAAGAGGAGTTGCAGTCGTTGTTAGACGTTGCCGACTGTTTTAGGAGATGGGAGAGAGAGGAAGTAGTCGACACTAGGTTTCACCGACTATGTCAGATGAGAAGAAAGGAAGAGAACCAACTGGCGATAATTCTCACCAACTGATAGAAGAAGAGAGGTAAAACCACTTGGCGCTAGGTCTCACCGACTGACAGAAGAGGAGAGAGAAGACCAACCGACCCCAAGTCTCGTCGACTCATAGAAGAAGAAAGAGAAGACCAACCGGCGCTAGGTCTCGCGGATTGATAGAAGAAGAGAGAGAAGACCAATCGACATTAGGCTTCGCCGACTGATATAAGAAGAGAGAGAAGACCAACTGGTGTTAGGCCTCGCCGACTGATAGAAGAAGAGAGAGAAGACCAACCGGCGTTAGGCCTCGTCAGTTGCATTAGAAGAGGACAAATGAAGATAGAGATGAGAGAGAAAGAGATAGAGATGGGAAGAGGAGAGAGAAAGAGATAAAGATGAAGAGAGAGAAGAGAGAGAAAGAGAGAGAAAAGAAAGAAAGAGAGAAGGAGAGAAGAGAGAGAAAGAGAGCTAAGAGAGAGAAGAGAGAGAAATATAAGAGAGAGAAGAGGAGAGAGAAAGTTGCCTGCTCGAAGGGTATCAGCCCTTCTCTTCTCTCTCCTCTCTCTCTCTCCAAGACGTACTCGTAGGCCTAAGCAAATAATTGAAATTTTTATTCAATCTTCCAAAAAAATGAACAGAAGACCGAGAGTCTCTCTTTTTTCAATGAGGCAGTGCCTGTCTATATAGAATTGTCCCCAAACATGGATGGATTGATCAAAATTAGACCTAATTGCTGAAAATTAAGATTTAATTGAATTAAAAAAATTCTAAAAATAAGTACAAAATGACTGTTTTGCGCCTACCTAATAATATGTGGAATTTCAGAACAGTCCTTGCTATTGCCCCAGATCTTGCGTGATCTTCCATGGCTGACTCGGAGTTATTCTGATGCCCATTTAATCAAAATATTATTGTTTTCTTGTACGGCTCGGTATGACGATCGTTTTGATACCAACTTCGAGACATGAATCATGTTTTTGAGTTATGATCACGAGACTTGAATCTTGAAAACTTCGGATAGATTGTGTACTCGTTCATTGATGTTTTTTATGATTTCTTCATCGTAGCACACTAAGCATATCATCATGATCGCGTGGCAACAAACAGGATGCTATTTGGAGTCCGAACGAAGATTTCGCAACTTTTGAGTTTTGACCGGAATCTGAAATTCGGCGGTTGGAATTTCTGTCACTTCGTCGGCTTCGTGCATGAAACCTGACCATTCACCATATACGTGGTTCGGACCAATGATAGCCTTAGACTTTATGCACACAATGGAGTTAGTTTCGTGTCGGTCTGTTTACATGATTTGGTCTACCGAGTGAGGTGTGTGCTGTTGAATTTTTTGCAACTTCTTCACGAATCGACAACTTCTCTCTAGCTTTTCTCCTTGTTCTGACATCGTCTCAGGGCGTGCTATATATCGAATTGTTCGTCTTGATGAGACGAATATGTTCACCAAAATTGGGAGCGATCTGATTTGGAACGAGTAAGTTACGGCCTTCGAAAGTGACTGCCCCGAGCTTCGAAAGTGACTGCCCGTGACTATAAAAAGAGCCACATTTAATGGTGTTTTGGTGCAGTGAGGCCACACGGGAATAGTGTGCAGTCTCTTTTGTTTCAATGTTTGGCTCATATCTTTGTTCTGGAGTATCCGATTAAGCCGAAACTTGACCCATAGGAGTTCGACTGTGCCGGATCCAATGGCGGTAGTCCCACAGTGATCTGAGACACCGAAAATGTAGTTCTAGCTGTAGGGTCCGTTTCAGGGTGCTAGTTTCCATTTTTCTGAAAATTGTTCCTTTGTGTTCGCTACCTCAAACATGTCGGAACGCAACGGAACTTGACAGATGGTCTTTTGGAGTGCTAATGAAGATCTTAACCAGTTCTGGCCAAGACTGTCGAGAATTCCACTATTTTGTGGGCTATATTGACCTGCTTCCTACCAGGGACCAAGGTGATGAAAAATACGTTCAAACAGCTTGCCTCGTCGAATGTCGTGCTTCAAGAGAAGTGAGAAAGACAATCATTCGGAAAGCTTCCTTCGGCTTTTACTTTTTTCTTTCCTAGCCACAGGATCACGTGAACGCTAAGGAGATTCACGTAATGGTGTAACTAGGTTGCTCAGACGTAGGGACGCATTGTTCACGAGTCCGTCCGTGGAGACTTTAGGGGGAGAAAAGACTTTTTTTAGGGATCTTGTCGAAGTCCTCACCCTCGTGAAGACTGTTTGTGATTCTGAATCTTAGGATTTTGTAAGGACCTCGTCAGTCAGAATCGAACCCATCTGGCAATTGAGTGCCATGGTGAAGGGCATTGTTTCCATTTGGTCTGGGTTCGTTGGTTTGCTATGGTAGGCATTGTTTGCTACTACATCATTTGCTTTTGATGTTCAGAGTACCACTTTGGGTCTTATCTACTGGGTCCAGTCGGGGGCAGTTTTGTGAGCTGATCCCGAAGGTCTGAGCCTGTCGGCTAGGCGAGCTGAAGTCTCCTGCAGGTTCTCCCCTTGCTTTGTTAGTTTCTTGCCTTTGTAGTGTTTGTTTGTAGAGCGTGTTTTGTGACCTCGTAAGAATAACGTTCTTCCTCATGAGACTTGTGTTGCCGTCTTGGTGTGTATTCTGTCTTTCAAGTCCTTTTTGTAACTAGACTCAGACTGTCGAAATCTTTTCCTTGAAGCTCATATTTTTGGATTCCTGGTTTTATGCCACCAGGGATTTTATTCTTTTGAGTGATGGCTGAAGCAGCCTATTGAGACGAGTGCTACATCAACCTGTTTATTGGTCCAAGCATCCTTTGCGAATTTTCACTTAAACTTGGGAAGCGGCGCCGTAGAGACAGTTTTCACCGACTTTTTTTTATTTTGGGGCTCTTTTACCCATAACCTTTCGGCTATGTCCTCCCTTTTCATCCATTTTTTCTCACGATGCCCTTTTAGGTTTTCACCGTGCCCGGTTTTTATTCACAGAACTCTTTTACTCATGGTTTTGTGACCATACCCGTCCGTCATTTTTACTCATGGCGTTCCCTTGTTCAGGTATACACCATGCTCGTTTTTTTTTCCCCTTATTGTGTGTGTGTGTGTGTGTGTGTGTGAAGGCGTGTTTTAAAGTCATACCTTCGGGACCTGTGTGAAACAGGTTAACGTCATGCGGCCTGGACATGCACTATGGTTTAAGGTCATATAGCTGGACTGTGGCGGTGATGTATGACAGTATATGAAGGCCATAGAGTGAGTATAGTGGTGGTTTGACTCACTTGGGGAAATGGCACGAGGCTACCTATGAGAGATGGATGACGTATGAAATGTGAGTGGATGATGGTGACCCACTAACTTACAACGAATATGGATGGCGGGATGGTTTGCCGTTTTATAAGCATGGGTGAGACTCATTGGGGAATGATGTAGGATGATGAAAGGAATGAACTCACTGGAGAGGTAATGAAGGTGGTGCATACACACTAACAGGTAGGCTAGAGAAGGCGTGCGTGAAAGTACACAAAAAGGTGTATGCGCGTATGTGGTGGCGAGTTTATGGTCATGCCTCTGGGGCCTGCATGAAGCAATTTATCGTCATGCGGTCAGGACGCACACTATGGTTTTAAGGTCGTATAGCTGGACTGTGGTTATGCAATTTAAAGTCGTACAACTAGGACCATGCAGTTTAAGGTCGTGCAACTAAGCCTCACTACAGTTTAACGTCATATAGTTCGGACCATGGTGTTGGGCCTTTTTATCGTCATGTGGCTAAGACGTGTACTATGGTTTAAGGTCATACAGCTGGACTGTGGTTATGCAGTTTAAAGTCATACAACTAGGACCATGCAGTTTAAGGTCGTGCAACTAGACCTCCGCTACAGTTTAAAGTCATATAGTTCAAACCATAGTGTTGAGCAGGTTAGGGTCATGCAGTGTGGACTGAGGTTGAGTAGTTTAGGGTCATGTAGTATGGACCAAGGCTGAGCAGTTTAGGGTCATGCAGTATGGACCAAGGCTAAGCAATTTAGGGTCATACAGTATGGACCATAAAGTTTAGGGTCGTGCATCTAAACCACCGCTACAATTTAAGGTCATATAGTTTGGGCCATGAAGTTTAGGGTCGTGCATCTAGACCATCGCTGCAGTTTAAGGTCATATAGTTTGGACCATGAAGTTTAGGGTCGTGCATCTAAACCAGGGTTGTGCAGTTTAGGGTTGTGCATCTAGACCAGGGCTGTGCAGTTTAGGGTCGTGCATCTAGACCATCGTGTAGGTCACCATGTAGGTGGAGCTTCATAGAGAATCGATCTGTGGATGGTAATCCGACTCCCTAGGGATAAAATGGTTAAGACCATTCACAAATTGAGGGCTGAGATAGAAATGGTGGCCTGATGAAGGATGACCAGTAGAAGTGGACCTCGCTGTGATTTTAAAGGGGGTAAGGGTACTCTTTGGGTGAAAGATGAGACTCTATAACTGGTAACCCGACTCCCTGGGGGTAAGGCAGTGTAGTGTGAAGCTGCCCCACTGGGGATTGGGGAGGAAAGAATAACCCTAACTTCACTAGGGATGATGGGCCGCAGTATGGGTGTGACTCCTAGTAGGGGATGAGGGATAGCTCTTGACTCCATTGGGGAAGTCACAGTTTAGGTGCAATGGCTTGGGTGCAAGTCCATTAGGGATGACACATCCTGGCCTGGGTACAACTCCACTAAGGATAGTGGTAGGGTATACACTGCTTGAAATACGACCGACGCCATATGTAGCGTTGATGGTTTATTGCAAATATTCAATCGGCGCTGAATTCTCACAACACAACCGGCACTGTTCAGCTAGCGTTGTGAATGACCTGTGGTATTATCCGAAGACAATCGACGTTGAGTTAACTGGCGCTAGGGTCGTTTTGGAGACACATGATGCTAAGTCAACCTGCGCTAAGGTTGTACTTGGAAACACACCGGCGTTAAGTCAACCAGCGTTAAGGTTGTATTTGGAAACACACCCGACGATAAGTCAACCAGCGCTAAGGTTGTATTTGGAAACACACCCGGCGATAAGTCAATCGGCGTTAGGGTTGTTTGGAAATTCACCTAGCGCTGCGTCACCGATGCTGGGGATGGATCGATGAGAGTTACCTCGAGCCTTGTGTCGAAGCCCGATCCGACTCATTGTCGCTTGGCTTCCCTTGGACGCAACTAGAATTCCAAGTTTGTGAAGGGTTTTTGAGGGCAGTGTAGTTTGTAAAACCCCGTTTTCCCTTATTTTTCACTAAGCGTAAAAAAAAACTTAAACACAAGTTTTTTTTAACCGTGAGGAGAGAGCGCTCAGTTGAAGTTTCTAGTGAGCAGTGGGACTTCAACAATAGTCTCTGCAGGGAAGGTTCTACGACAGACAGCAGGATTTCGGCAAGGGTTTTGCAACGAAGACCTTCAACATGCGAACTTTGCCCAGAATTTGGCGAAGTAGTAGAGAGAGTAGCAGGGAAAGGAGAGTCCTCCGGGAAGTTTTCCGCGAAAGGGAAAGAATTTGGCTGCCGTTCTCCTTTTTGGTAGGGATTTTTTTTTTTTAAGGGGCTTCCCGGCAGTTGTGGTAGTTTTCGACACCACTCGTGGTGTTGCAGAAGTTTTCGAGTACTTTCAAGAGGTTTATCGAGGTTATCTCCACTTTTTGACACTGCTAGTGGTGTAGCAGAGGTTCCCGGTGCGGTTCTGGTGAAGTCCATGCCAAAAAGATAGGCGGGAAGGTTCTACTGTGAGTTCAGATCGTGTGGGAGCAATTCTGACAAAAGACGAACAGTCACAGGAGGTGAGCCGTACAGCTGCAGGAGGTGAAACATCATGGGGAAGGCGTACGGTTGCTGGAGGTGAACTTCCAACCTTGAAAATCATGTGATCATTAAGAGTATACGAAAACTTAAGCTTTGAAAGATGAGGAGTCTCGAGAGGAGATCAGTCGCGACAAGGCCGACTCTATCAGAAGTGCAACTGCCGTTAAGGCAACCGATGCTGATGATTTGGAGTGCTGATACAACCGGCGCTGACCCTCAAGCAAAACAGTCGATGTTAGGGGTTGGGCACGCAACCAGCACTGACCTCTAGAGAACCCAACCCGCGCTGGCTTCAATCAGCACTGATCAGCATGTGTGGCTTTCATGATGCGGAGAATGATGCTTGCATGTGTCGGTAACTCATGTGCAAGGTTTGCGACGTTCAGCGATGAGCTACACGCGACGATGTTCATAGGCCGTCAAAGAGTGATGAAGGATGTGGCATGGGCTGTGGTACCTGTTTGAAACCAAATCCAGCAGTACGACAGTGGGGTCCATGTCAATATGTGGGAGGGCCTTCACTATGAACTGGGTGTTCTTTTCATCATAGGCCCCATCTTGTATGTTTGATATACATGTCGAATGGATCCTACATTGTATGTTTGATATACATGTCAGATGAGGTATCTGACTTGTATGTTTGGCATACACGTCAGATAGACTGAGGCTATCTCTGCTTTGTCTTCTGGCTTGTAACCATCCTCTTTCTCGTCAGATGAATTAAAGCTAACTCTCAAAGTGGTTTTGCTTCTGCTTCATGAGGAGGGCCTTACTTTCGTGGGTTTGCTTCTTCCTCATGCGACAAGCATTTCTTTTGGCCTGTAACCATTCTCTTATTCTCAGATGCAAGAGCAAGAGTACAAGTTTTTTGTTTGTAACCGTCCTCTTATCCTCAGATGCAAGAGACTTGTAGCCTCCCTAGTAATGGGTTCTTGTAACTTGTAACTCATTTTTACTACAATAAAAATAAAAAGAGTTAGCATTTTGTTTGGATTGTCTTGCATGTTTTCACGTTGAGTCCCTTTCTTTTGAATACACGTCATGGATAATACTTCTTTAGGTATTGCCCGTTGATAGGGGGCATTACCTCTTCTCTATCAGAATGTGCTAATATGTAGGCTCCGTTGGGTGAGACCTTTTTCA
>NW_006500337.1:2654724-2678118 GCF_000471905.2 Amborella trichopoda | reverse complement strand
AAGATCTGCAGAAGACCGTGCATGGCAACATGGGGTCAGACTTGATCCTAACAAAAAAGACAAAATTATTTGTAATTACTGCCAAAGAGTGATAAGTAGTGGGGTACATAGGTTCAAGCAACACTTAGCAGGGGTTAAGGGAGATGTTTCTATGTGCAATACTGTCCCTAATAATGTAAGAAAGCAGATGACGACATTTCTCAAAGCTATCAAAGGAAAAAAAATTGCAAAGCAGAGGATGGATGAGGAGATAGCTAGTTTATATACGCCATCAAGCGGGAATGATCTAAAAGAGCAATATAATAATGACTTGGAGATGCCCACAAGAATGAGTTTACATGAAACATACCAGAGGAAACGCGGGTTTAGAATGCCTGATGGTTATGACATGGGCATGCATGGTGGGCCTAGCTCAGACATGCATGGCTGGCCTAGCTCGAGCATGTATGGCGAGCCCAACTCAAATATGTATGGAAGGGTTGGTGGCAATATGTATCAAGAAGAATCAAACGTTGAAGAAATTGTTTCTAGGTTATCTAAGAGTGCTAGTATTGCAGGTCATGGTCGTATAAACCCATTTCTCTCAAAGCCTAAGTCACAACAGATGACCCTAAAAGGCAGGTTAAAGGTACAAGAAACATGTTGGGGAGATATATTAGTAAATGGTTTTATGATAAAGAGATTCCCTTTGATGCAGCTAATAGCCCATATTTTTCACCTATGGTTAGTGTAATCCAGAGAGCCGGGCCCGGGGTAAAACCCTCAACGGCATATGAGCTCAGTGGGCCAATATTAGATGAAGAGGTGGAGGAAATTACAAAGTGGATTGAAAAATATAAACAGAGTTGGCCAGGACAGGCATTACTCTCATAAGTGATGGTTGGTTGAATAAAGTTAGCAAAAAGGAGTTTTTAAACTTCTTGGCCTATTCTCCAAAAGGTACAGCTTTTTTTGTCTAGCAAAGACGTATCAGGGACGCAGAAGGATGCAAACTTCTACGTACGACTATATGATCAGATAGTGGAGGGGATGGGAGATAAGCATGTAGTCCAGTTTATTACAGACAATGCGCACGCATGTGTTTCTGATGGCAGCAGGTTGATGGATAAGAGGAAGCATCTAGTAAGGACCCCGTGTGCTGCACATAGCATCGACCTTATGTTAAAGGAGATCGGTGAGATCAAAATTGTAAAAGAGACTCTAGAGGAAGCAAGGTTGGTGTCGAGATTTATATACAACCACTCTAAAATTTTATTTCTGTTTAGAGAACACTCTAAGAAAAAAAAGATAACCAGGCCTGCCATAACCTGCTTTGCAACCGATTACTTAGTTGTGGACTCCATTCGGGAATCTGAAGGTGCATTAAAGAGATTGTTTACCTGTGAAGAGTGGTTAAATGATCGCCTCTTGAAGTCCAGTATCGGTATAAAAGTGGACGGCATAGTCTCAAATAGGAGGTTCTAGTCTCGATGTTCCAGTGTCGTAGAGGCCACTGCCCCTTTGGTCACGGTGTTAAGAATGGTGGATGCTGACTAGAAAGCTACCATGGGCATCCATTATGAAGGTATCGAGAGGGCGAAATCAGCTATTGGGGAGAAGTGTAGTTTTGCTAGTAAAGTGATCGAGATTATAGAAAAGAGGTGGAACACCAAATTTGGACGTCCAATTCATTATGGTGGTAAATATATATTTATATCAATAAAATGTTTCATTTTAAATCATTTTTTTATGAAATTGTAAATGACATTTTTCTATCTATATATTTTCTAGGTTATTACTTCAACCCAAAATTTTTCTATTTGACACCTGAATATCCCTACAAGATTATGGAAGGGGTCAGATACATTATTGCAAGGTTAGAGAGAAGTCATCGAAACCAAGTAGCAGCAATATAAGAGGTATTATTTAATGTTTGGGTAAGAAGTTCATCGAGTTGTTATATTTGTGAAGAATAATGCACTAAAACGAAATATATTTGTTTTAGCTTGCTATGTATATGGATGCTATAGGATCCTTTGGAATTAGACTTGTCAGGAATTCTCGAACTAAGATGGATGCAGGTTATCCCCTAACTAATATTTTGTTCATTGATATATTTAATCTTATGAATTGTTCTTGCCCTTACAATGCTTTTTGTATTTCAATCCAGCTAAATGGTGGGAGATATATGGTACTGATGCACCTCACCTAAAGAGGATAGCAATCAAGGTGCTCTCCCAGACATGTTCTGCTATTGGCTGTGAGCGCAACTGGAGTACGTTCCAAATAGTTGCACACTACTAGGAGGAATCGACTCGCTTCAGATAAGCTTTATAAACTAGTCTACGTTCATGATAACTTAAACCTCCAAGAGCGACAAATAAGAAGGAAGCTTGAAGACTATGGGTCGATAGACTTAGACACAATATTTGTCACAGACACAATAGACCAATGGGTAGTAGAAGAGGAAGAGCCAATGTTGCACAAGAGAGCATTCCTTGAAGCTATCGGTGAGGAAGATCTTGAAGAAGGTGATGAGCAGCATGAAAGAGGAAGCAGCCAGTCAACGTATCCACAATTTGTCAGAGATGTAGGTAATATTGTACCTAAAGAGGGAGAGTGGGAAGGGGGTCTAAGGGAAAATGAGAGAGATGATGATTCTGAGGCCACCCTATACCAGCCATATTATTCACATATCGAGTCCCAAGAGCAACAGGATAAGGATGAGCACGACAGTGTAGGTGAGCATGAAGGATGGACAAGCTTCGAGGATTTTGGATTGGAAACACAACAGAACACTAACACTCAGGGATTTGGGTATAGTCAGACACCTACTAATATCGGTGATTCGTTTTTAGATCGAATCAATGAATTGTCAAACGAATTCAATCAATGACACAAGCGTGACAAAAAAGAAGAACGACGTCGTCTGTCATTTTATTTTTAGATTGTATGTTACTAATTGTATGCTTTATTGTAGTCCATGTATATTGATATACTTATTCCATGATAATTCTATGTTTATCCTTTTGTGTGATGTAAGTTAAATGGTAAATAGTAGTTTATGCAGAGAAAGAACATATCAAAATTCGCATATTCATGGAAAGAAATGAAAATTTTTAATGGAGTACCTTCATTTCTTATTGAATTACTAAAAAACAATATTTATAATAAATTTTAATAATTTTTTTCGGATTTTTTTGAAGTTTTAATCTGACTTATTCAGTCGATTCCCGATCCAGATCGCCGATTTACCGATTCGAATCGATTTTTGAAGTGCCCGATCCGAATCACCGATCAGCTTTTTAAACCATTGATTTTATCTAAAATTTTAAAATCCGTACGTAAATCTCTCTTAATTTTACAAACGTTAGTCAAAAAGAAAAGTCAGCGATGGTATTTTGGTCAAATTCCAAAACACCTCCAATTTATGGTCAAAAGATGGACTAAGAAGTCCGTAAGGCCGTGATAGACATTCCTATAAAAGACCAGGACGTTTTTCGTCTTTTATCACCCCGCTATCATTACTCTCGGTGGCCCTTAGGCCTAACCGACGCCCGAAGCTGAGCTGGGATTACCGAACCTAAATCCGGACCTAGAAAAATACACGCTCAATTAAATGGACAGAGCAGAGCTTGAGTTTGAGTTCGTTTTGATTTCTTTGGGGCGGTGAACAAGAATATATTGCGAAAGAATTCATCAGGTACGCGTATTTTTTTGCACGATTATATGAAAAATTTTAGGACTAAGGCAGGGATCGGGAGTCTTTTTTTCTAGAATTCTTTTGGAATTTACCAAATTAATCCTATTTTTTTAATTATTTTTTTGAGCTAGATTTTGTGCGGTATGTTGTTTTTCTCCAGGTATTTTTTTCTGAGTTAATTGTGGTTCTTATGGGTTTTTTCATGGATTTTTGAGATACTGTTTACTTTTATTTTATTTTATTGGATTTAGAGAGTAATTCTGATTACACATTTCTTTTGGGAGTTTTGGCTAGGGTTGGTGAGATTGCTGTTAATTTTTTTATTTTTTTGCGGAAGGTGAGGGGAATTTATAGTGATATGCTTCGTTAACATTGTTTTTGATGGGTCTATATTCATGTAGTTTGAACTAGGGTTCCTCGTATGAGCTGGCATTCATCCTCTCTGTGTTTTTGTTTTTTTCCAGGAAATCTTGAATTTAATTCGGAAAGTCCATGGTTTTTTTCTTGGAGTTTGAGCTAGGATTTCTGATGTGGAGTCGTTGTATATCTGGAGGCCTTGATCATTAATGCAGGATGCTGGTTTCCTGCTTCACTTTGTTTTGCTGAATCAGAGGTGAAAATGATAAGAAGTTTGATCTGTATCTGTGATTTTTAATGTCCCTTTATCTATTTGATCATAGAATTTTCATGGACTATTTTAGTATGAATATCACATTCACTGTTCATCGATCCTTACCTTTTGAACATTTGATTGTAGCTTTTTCGACTGATTAAGAGATCGGAACTGCCTGTTTTAATTTCTTCATCAATTTCAGGATCGAGGCCAATCATGGCGCAAAGCAGTTGGGAAGCAGATAAAATGTATGCATTCTACGTTCTATCAGACTCTTTTTGTCAAATTTGCATTACTCTATTAACTTATTTTTTTGATAAGAGAGTTGTGAACTTTTTCCCTGTTTTATGGTTATCTTTGCTAGAAACATCTTTTATCCATTTGTTTTTACATTGTTTTTTCAGGCTTGATGTCTATATTTATGATTATCTATTAAAGAGGAATCTGCAAGCTTCTGCCAAAGCTTTCATGGTGGAAGGGAAAGTTGCTTCAGACCCAGTAGGTAATGCATGTATCATTTATCTGATTTGTTCTTGAACTTTTAATGTGTTTCTAAGCTGAACTAAAATTTAATTTCCCTTTAATTTGAACTTAACCTTTGAAATTTCAAATATGATCACTTATAATGGCCAAATTGTGAGCTTTAGTTTTGGGTTCGTTTTTTAAGGAGTCAAAACAAAAAGAAGAAAAGCTTTCTCAACGTCACAAGATTTTCTTCCAGAACATCTTACTTTTTTATTTTTTATATTTTATTTTTTCTGACAAGGAGAGAAATTTTGACAATTTAATATTTTCTTTTCCTTGTGGTGAAATATCTGTAATAGTCCACCTAACTGACATATTGATGGTAGCTATTGATGCACCGGGGGGCTTCCTTTTTGAATGGTGGTCTGTCTTCTGGGACATATTTATTGCAAGGACAAATGAGAAACATTCTGAGGTTGCTGCTGCTTATATTGAGGTGATTTTGTTATATACAATGGGACTTTTTATTTTTTTGTCTATCGGGTATCCTTATTATTTTTGGTTTAGAGACTGAACAGAGTAATCCTTTGATAAATGGGTTGTTTTTCTCTTCTGGGACATATCATTGGTTTAAAAACTCAATAAACAACACATTGTCAAATGTGGTGGTTATAATTCTTTTTTTGTTTTTTGATAAATAGGCACAACAAATGAAAGCCAGAGAGCAGCAACAGATGCAAATGCAACAATTTCAAATTATGCAGCAAAGGCATGCTCAAATGCAACGAAGAGATGCGAACCATGCTTCCCTTAATGGCCCATTAAATGGAATGAATTCCGAGGGGGTGTTGGGTCAGTCTCCAGCAAGTGTTCTTGCTGCAAAGGTTTATGAAGAACGCTTGAAACACCCTCACTCGATGGACTCGGAGTCATCTCCTCAGCTTCTCGATGCCAACAGGATGGCCCTTCTGAAATCTGCTACCAACCATTCAGGGTAGGATTGTGTTTTGTTCTTTGTATAAGCGAGTTGTGATTGATAATTCCATTTTTTCTGATTTATTTCTTCTTCATGTGTTTTGCTTTTCCACACATTCTCCTTACGTGTTATATGTGGTCTATATAAATATTTGTTTATGATCTTCCTGTCTCTCTCTATCTATCTATCTATATACACTATAATTTGCATAAATGTATCTATATCTATATATATACATACATACAGGTGCATGTATATGCATGCCTGTATGAGTCTGGAAAATTATGTGTTTTGTCTGTACATGTAAACTTGAGTGCATTCATGATCTTTTGACTTCTATGGACCATCATTGAGTGAATGAATGTTTTGTTGATGCAGCCAGTTGCTTCAAGGAACTCCTGGGAATGTATCTGCTGCATTACAGCAAATCCACGCACGATCTCAGCAGACGGCTGTAATAGCTTTCATCATCTTAATACATTTTGATATTAATATATGCTTCTATGGTTTGTGACTTGTTTGATCATTGGGGCTCATTGCAGGATATCAAAAGTGAAGTCAATTTGGCTGCAAGTCAGAGGTCTTTGCCAATGGATTCATCCATGTACGGACAAGGAGTTATGCAGTCAAAATCTGGCCTTGGTAGCCCAGGTGTGATCTCTTATTTACTTTGAAGTGTTTGGAAAATAAATAACAAAGTTTGGACAGCAAGCTCGTTCTGAAGAACTATCTATGGAAATTACTTCCATTCATTGTTTTGACGCGGTTCTATAGCAGCACGCTACCTTTTAAGCAGTGCTATGATTGGATTCTTGTCAGAAATTTTCATCTATTCATTTAGGGCACGTTTGTTTCATGTGAAAATACTGAAAATGCTTCTTGCGAAATATTTTCACGTGAAAGAATTCCCTCATGTGGTGAAATGTGGGAAAAATATTTTTTCCAGCATTTTTTTGTACCAATTGGACAGTTAATTAGTGTGAAAATATTCCCACACCTAACCAAATAAAGGAATTTTTTGCGTGAACATACTTTCACGTGAACCAAATATGCCCTTATTGTTTCTTATGGTCTTAAGAGTTCCTGTACATGTCTGTGAAATAGGGATTATTAATCAAAATGGATATGGAAGTTGTGTCAAAGTTTATGAACAAGGTCTTGGGAACCATATTTGTGTCTATTATGATGCTTGAGCGTCATCTCTTTTCTTGCTTGTGCAGGCAGTGAGATAGTATATAGTGTCAGGCCAAACACTCTGTATATTTAACGCAACTACTGCATTGAAACATATTTTGATAGATGAGTCTAGCATGGTTTTCAAGTTTATAGGAAACCTTAAAAAGAAAGATCCTTATTTTATTGGAAAAATATATTGTCTTTTCATATATTTTTAACCAATGCATAAATGCATTTCAACTTCGATTTGTTTATTTTATCTCAGCTTCGTTTTCCTTTTCAGGAATAAATCAGGGTGTCAGTGGTTTGCCATTGAAGGGTTGGCCTTTAACTGTAAGTGGCATATAAAATTTATGCGTAAGTCTAATCTCATTAACATTTAGAAGGACCATTCATTGCATTGGCATTTATGTTTCGCTAATGGATCTCTATTAACTTCATGTCTTCAGCAGGGCATTGACCAACTTCGATCAGGTCTAGGTCAGCAAGTACATAAATCCTTTTTGCAAACTCCAAATCAGCTGCAACAGTTTCAGCTTTTGTCACCTCAGCAGCAACATCATCTTTTAGCACAGGCTCAGGCACATGCAGCACAAGGCGGTTTGGGTTCATCGGGTACACCCAACTATGGAGAAATGGATCCTCGAAGATTTAGGGTTTTGCAAAGGGGTGGTTTGAATGGGAAGGATGGCCAACCCACAGGAACTGATGGAACTATGGGTTCCATCCAAGCAAGCTCTCCCATGGCCAGAGCGGGGTCACAAGATCAGGCTGAACTTCTCATGAAGGTTAGTGTCTGAAAGATGTTTAACTGGTTTTGTTAGTTCAAATATTCACGTTCAAATATTCACCACAGTATGCCAAAAGGTAATGTGAGTTTGATCATATAACTAATAATTTGTTGATGGTATGAATGGATTGATATGTATAGATATGAAATATGTTTGTTGATATTGGAGAAGCTGGGTATCAATTGGGTGTTAGGATTAAAGAACCCTCTTTTATGTAGAATAGGTAGTCTGAAGTTGGATCCTACCAGGATCGTGCACTTAACCAACTTGAAACAAAATATTTGAGAGTACAAACTATAATGCATGAAATAAAGTATAAAATGCATACACCATGAGAAGATAAAGATTTACATGGTTCACCCTAAAGTGCTACATCCATGGGCATGACAAACTGAAGTCCACTATTCCAATGGGAGTTATATTAAAGATTTTGGGACACAAAAGGTATCTAACCATCGAAAATATCCAGTTGAACAACCCTTCTATACTAGCTCTCCTGATCGACATTATATTTCGTTCTTCATTCTTTTTACTTCTGGCAACCATTACCGAACACACCAGATAAAGATGCGAGAGCAATGAGAAACTGACTCTCTCTACAAAATGGATTCCACCTAAGATCTTCATGAGAACAACTTCTCTAAAAGAAATAAGGCATGGACATAGCGTTTCTCTTTCTGGAAGCCCAATTGTCTCTCTAGAGGCTCCTCCTTTTTGTGCAGGAAGCCCGTGCCTCTCTAGAGGCTCCTCCTTTTTGTGCAGGAAGCCCGTGCCTCTCTAGAGAGAAGTCCACTTCTCCCATATGGTGAACCAAATAGGTCACAAAAATTATTTATTCTCTCATTCCATATGTATAAGGTTATGAATCCAATGCCAAATAGGAATCCCATAAATGTCATATCTCAAATTTAACATGTAACCAAGAGTTTCAATGGGTATCCCAAATAACTTAGGAAACTTATAAATATCAATATCGATCTCATATAACATAGGATTTCTTTATGGGGGTTATTTTGGATATCACCAAATCCAACAATCTCTACCTTGAAACAAAGTCACCTGCTTGCCATGCTATCATCCATCGAATAGCTTTATGATTTCTTCCTTTTTTGCAAGATAAATCCCTTCGTTATTACTTTTGAAGAGTTCGTGTCTGCTATCATATTTCTCCACTTTAAACAAAACACTCACATATTTTGCCATGTTTTTCTTTGACCTAATGCACAAGCCCGAGCCTTGTACTAAACTTGGTTCTCATACCTCTTATATGTGGAAACAAAAATTTGAAAGTTGGATCCCGCCAAGACCGTGTACTTAAAGAACCCTCTTATATGTGGAAACAAAGATCCAAAAGTTGGATCCCACCAAGACTGTGTACTGAGCCAGCTAGAAACAAAATGGGTGAGAGTACAAACCGTAGCACGAGAAAAAGTAAAATAAAATACAAACCACATGAACGCAAAGATTTATGTGGTTCACCTTAAAGGGCTACATCCATATGCATGGCAAATTGAAGCTACACCAAGGATAGTTGCATCATAGATTTTGGGACACAAAATATCTTACTAATCATCGACAATACCCAGTTTAACAACCCTTTTGTATCAGTTACGATCATCACAAGCCGTTCTTCCTTCTCTTTACTTCTGGCAACTAATATTGAACACACCAGTTAGAGATGCGAGAGCAAGGCTTACTAGAAGATTAGTTTTCTCTCTAGAGGCTTTTCCTCTGTGCAAGAGGCCCTTGCCTCTCTCTAGAGGGAAGTCCACCTTTCTCATAAGGTGACCCAAATAGGACACACAAATTATTTCCTCTCTCATTCTTTATATATAACATTATGAATCCCATACCAAATAGGGATATCATAGATGTCAAATATATCTCAAACTTAAGATATAACCAAAAGCCCTAATCTAATTGAATTTCAATGGGTATCTTAACGAACTTAGGAAACTGATTAATATCAATATCAATATTAATCCTATATATAGATAATGGGGCAGATTTTGGATATTACCAAATCCAACATTGGGTTCATCTGAAATATAATTGTTGGAAACACCTGTGATTTGGGATCTTTTCAGGAATCAGAATCATGGGTGGCTAGATGATTCTTATAGTCGGTTTTGTTGTCCATACAATGCATATCACATGAAACGGTATTCATGCCATTTCGAAATCACGCTTTGATCCAATAGGTATCTAGATTCCTACCTTATTGGAATCGTGGTATCGTCAACTGAAAATTGAGATCCCTATATTATGGGAATCACACACGTAACCACTTGGAACTAGTAGAAAAATTATCAAGAAACAAGTTCCAAGAGATTTAAGGTTTTTAGAGAAGTTTTTTTTGTGCAGCCTCATCCCGAATTATGTGGCCACATTATGCATCATGAGGCTGAGGGGGAAAAGGTTTGAGAGGGTATTACCCCAAAAAACCCTTATTAGAACCACTTCTGGTGTTTCTTTGATGATTAAAAACCAAAAAGAAATTGTATTTGGATTATTTCTTGAATCCATTGTTTCTGTTTTTCAAAAAGAGTTAGAGATATTTTGGTTATCTTTTGAAAAAATTTGTATTTGGTTTATTTCTTGAGAATTGATCATCTTTTGTTTTTCATGTCTTCATAAACTTTTGGTAGTTGTCTCTTTAGAGTTTGAACTTTAAAGTTTGGAAATTTGGATATGTTAATTGAAATATGATAGATTGTTTTGTTTTACATGTTAATTATATTAAAGATTATGAACAAACTATATCGCTCTATTAGGTTATCAGAGGACTCAGAGTCTCAGGCAGCTAATATATTAGAGAGTTATCGAATAAATTAAAATGCTTGCTATCACATAAATTACATCGATGTTTTTTATGCATTGTTATATTTTTTATTTTTTTGATTTTTTAAGTCTATTGGGACCTCTTCGAACTACATCCCCGCATCGGCCGCATTGGGACCTCTTCGAACTACATCCCCGCATCGGCCTCCGACCACATTGGGTCCGCATCCTGCATTTTAAAACACTATTTTAGAGTATCTATAAGCAAGAATTCCTTAGTATTGGACTATATTGAGTACGCTTCCCCAGGGCTCGCATATTATTAAAAACAATGTCTTTGACTGCTCTCCCCTAACATTGGCTTTGATGTATTGAGTGCCTTTTATCACAATTCCCCACAATTATTGGAAACAAGGTTGAGTACCCTAAGCTAAATACTTTCCTAGGTTTTTAGATTGAATAATGAAAATAAAATCACTTTATTTATTGATAATTTATTTTAAAAAATAAGATATTTATTACAAATTCTGAAAATTTAGGAATAATGCAAACCAAAGTTTGTTGACACCCTTTTGAGTTTTTAGACACCCATCATATTTTAATTATTAATAAATTTTAAATAAGAAAAATTTTCAAATAATGTTTTTTAAATTTCAAGCATCCCATAAATTTTTGACAATCATTTTTATGTTGTGGATCTAGAACACCCATCATATTTTAATTATGGGTTTGTCTAGAGTTAACAACCCTGCAAAATACAAAGGTTAAAGCTAGAAAGGGTTGTGATGGATGTATATAAAAAAGATCATTACTTTTTGTTTAAAAAATTATTTTAATAGGTAACTTAACCTTTAAGCAATTTAGAAGTTAGTATCCTGGAAATTTATTTGTAGAGTGCCCTTGTCTTTTAGTAAAAATTTCAATTTTGCCCTTTATGGAGAAGACAAAAATGTCCCTTGTCTTGTAGTAATATTTACAAAATTGCTCTTAATGATGAAGATATCACACAAAGTAACTCTTTTAGAAAATAGACTACAAAATTAGTAAATCCGCCTTTCACAACTCTCTCTATCTTTAACTTTTGTAATTTGAAGGGTTGTGAAGTTTAGATTATCCCTTTAAATATTAATAAATTCTAAATAAATTTTTTTTCAAGTAATGTTTTAAAAATTCCAAGCATCCCATAAAATTTTGACAATTATTTTGATGTTGTTGATCTAGATTCCAAATATTTGCTATTCCTAAAAATTAGAAGTGAAGTCTCATATTGGTTGGCAAAATTTTTGAGTTAGAATCTAGTTTTCAAAGACTTCAGAATGAGATTAAAAAAATGTGGAATCTTGACTCATAACTTCAGGAATGGGATGATTCCTTCATAGAAACATGGAGTCGTGATTCTGGTTCAGGAATCATCACCTAGGGTGGACGATTCTGGTAACTATAATCTGAAATGCTTAAAAAAATTGAAGATATCTATGCTTTAGATACGATAAACCCTTTTCAGAGAGTTCTTGAACGATCTAAATGCACTCACATGCACTAATACATGCACAAATAAAAGAAAGTAAAAGAGAGAAATAATCCAACAGGAAAATCATGTAAAAGATGAGCTGAAAATAAAGTATGTAAAAAACGATTTGTGGGTAGAAACAATAGAAAGATCCAATGCAAAAGTATAAAAGAACTAGACAGATTAGAAAAGGATGAGGTTATGTAAAGAAACAAAACTTGAGAAATAGATTGCGTGTGGATGAAAAAGCAACAGTGTTGTGGAATTTGAGGAGCTTTGTTGCAGATTATTGAGACCATTGATTAATTTTTCATTTGTTGCTGTGATTCACGCATCTTGTGGCTGGAGGGAACATAGCAAATCTACTCCTATAGACTTGTTTGGCACAGGCATTTGTAAGTGACTAATAAAAGATTCAAATTCCTATAATTAGATGATTTGGTACTCTTTACATCTATGTGCATTGTGTGCCAGGAGATACCTTTTTGGCTCCGAATAAACCCATGACGCTTAATTTTGAAATTGGCTCTTGGTTACATGTATACTCAGGCCATAAACCCATAACGCTGGAATTGTAATTTACAATGGCCTGAAAAGAGAATGTTTTCCAGTTATCACCCAGAAACTTGGTTCAGGATTGGCATTTCTTTGAAACTCATTCCAGCTAGCCAGACCACTGTGCCATGGTTCAGGTTTTGACTGTTGTCCTGATTCTTTGGCCTTCGTGATTGTGAGCCAATTTACAAGTCCTTTGTGGGAATCTCTACAAGCATGAACACGTCACTTTGAATTAAACATACTAGTCTGGTTACCTAATTTTGTACTGGGATCGCTTACCTGATTTTATACTTTTTCGTATCATTATTTTGTGATGTTTCTGAAATTTACGAAGTCCAGTAGATTTCAGGTATGCCTTAATTTTATTCTAATTTTGTATACCTGTACTGTTTATTAGTTTTCTTTTAGTAAAATTTTTTACTCTAATGTGCTTGATCTTGTTTACTTCCAAGCATCCTTGGTTTCTAAACACATGGCTAACTGGACTGCACAATTTTTACGGATTAATTTAAATGCTTCTCTCTCTCTCTATGTTACTTCTTTTCTTCTCTCTTGCTTTTTTCTTGGGATGTATTGATTAATAGAAATGCTTAGGTTGTTTTGTTCATGAGCTATATTACTTCTTTCTGAACCTTTTGAGTTCATTATGATAGGCTGATATTTTGTTGCAGTCTAATTAATTTAATTCTTTAAATCAATGGTGGTTATTGTCCAAACAATAGATTGAGTAGTCAATGTCAATATAGGTTTTTAAGTTACTTATGGACTTTGAATTAGATGAAGATGACACAGATACAGCAGCTGTCAGCACATCAGCAACCAACAGATCAGCTGCAACAGCAACAACTACAACAGGTTTGTATTATTATTTTGTAGACCGTCTGGAAGGTTTTTCCTTTGCATGTTATGATTCTTTATTTCATTGGTGAAATGTTGCACGTCATTAAGCTCATATTGAGAGATGATACACTGCATGTTTCGAATATTTTCAAATATATTAGCTTCTAAGGCATTGATAAGTTTGGTTATCTGGTCGTCCTTTTTGTGAGTCCAGAATAACCGAAAAAGGAAGCAGCAATCTCCCTCTGGGGCTGCAAATAGTACTGGTACTGGAAACACCACTGGTCCTTCCCCAAACTCTGCACCTTCAACTCCGTCAACTCATACGCCCGGTGATGGGATGACCATGCCTGGAAGTTTAACACATGTGAATAGTATGCCTAAAAGCTTAATGATGTATGGTCCAGATGGGACAGGTGGACTTACATCATCTTCAAATCAGCTGGTATGTGCCTGCAGTATTTCTTCTTGTTCACTGCTGGTCAAATGTGCTTATTTTTCTGCCTATTTTAACATAATTTAATTGTTCCCCTTGCTTTTGTACCTGACAGGAAGACATGGAACACTTTGGAGATGTTGGTTCCTTGGAGGATAATGTCGAATCTTTTTTGTCTCATGATGATGGAGATACTCGAGATGCACTATTTGGCTCACTAAAAAGAAGTCCTATGGAGCATAACACAGATTCATCAAAGGGTAAGTGACTGGTTGCTGGGACTATTTTGCCAGTGAAATATGCAAAACTAATAATTTTGGCACTCCCTTTCAGGTTTTTCTTTCTCCGAGGTTGATTGTCTAAGTTCAAACAACAGCAAAGTTATCTGTTGTCATTTCTCTTCTGATGGAAAGTTGTTAGCTAGTGCTGGACATGAGATGAAGGTGATGCATGGTACCTTATCGAATATCTCTACAAAGCTTTAATTGGTCTTGCTCTTATCCTGACAGTGATGCTAGTAAACATGCTGATCTCTATTTTGTATTGTAGGTTGTTCTTTGGAACATGGACACCCTAAAAACAGAGAGCACTCCTGAGGAGCACACTAGTCTAATCACTGATATACGATTCAAACCTAATTCAACACAGTTAGCAACTTCTTCATTTGATAGGACTATTAGATTGTGGAATGCAACTGACGTAAGTACATCTAAATAGTCTCTCTCATATTTATGCGTTTTACTTTTTAGGATATGTATGAATTGCTTGATAGATGAAGTTTCTGTTCTGTGTATTTCGAAAGTGTAACATGACTCTTTTCTCTTTGCTGTTCTTGATGTATATTACTTTTATTTTGGACAAATAATTTCTCTTGAATTATGTATGAGGCTCTTAAATACAATGGGATGAGAACCTTTGTGAACTGCATAACTTACTAGTTCACTGAACTCTTTGTGAAGTATCTATATAGAGACTAGAGAGCCTTTCAAATGCTTTACCATTTTTTGAAAATTGGCTGAAAATCCATGTGGTCTCTTATCTGTACCTTTTTGTCTAGAAGATGCCAGGATCAACACTTAATGAGTGACAGTTGAGCGCAATACTTATGGCTTGCAGGTGACACTCAGTTTGAGGGTATTACTTTCTTGTTGCTTGTTGGTTTCTGGTGTTTGACATTTACCAATAGTTAGTAAGTTTACTTGCCTTGGTGTGGCATCTTCTCTATGTGTAATGCTATCTTATTAATGCTTTTGTTTTTCTGACATTACTACCATATAATCAAATTTGTGAGAATTAGTAATTTATTTGTGAGAATGAGTAATTTATCAGTCCTTGTTTTGTATCCAAATGTGTAATAGACTGGAAACAAGAAGACCTCTGCTTTCACATGAGAAGCCTAAAGGATTTATGGTTTCACCTGGACAAGAAATCACATTGGAGCATATTTTGGGAGGCATATGAAGATAATTGAAGTTTGGCAAGGAAGGTCCTGTTACCAAATCTTTAAGGAGAGAGATGTATATAGAGATAAGATAGAAAGAGAAAAATAGATAGTCTTTACCAATATGAAGTGGAGATGGAGATAGGCATAGCAAGAAATTGGTTTTATGAGTGATATGCTTTCATCATGGTGTCACACAATTTATTGCTAATGCATGCCAAGAAATAAATTAGTCTTTATAGAGTAAAAAATATAATATTAGTTTTAAATATACTGATTCTATATTATAATATGATGAAAGGGTAATGGTAATTATTTGATTATCAAGATTAGGTAATTATTTGATCATCAAGGTTATACATTCCCGAGAAGGGAAAACAAAAATACATCATTATTTAGTATATATGTCACATTAATTTTGAGATAAAATATTTAAATATTTAGATGATACAAATTGAATATATTTAAAAGGAGAAAAGATTAATCTGGTAAAAGAATATTAAAAGATAAAGTAGAAAAATAATAGTGTAGTTATTGGAATAAAACAAAAGATACTAATCGACATTATTAGTATCTTTATAAATCATACTCAAATATGTATAATATACTTCATAGTTCATATGAGAAAATCTATCTATTATTACTATACATGAAGCAAGAAGTGGACCCCCTTTATTCTTACGACAAGTGTCCCTTTGAATGCCAATTTTGCCCTGCTAATCATTAGATATGAAAAAAAAATTCTAAAAAAAATCCATATATATATATATATATATATATATATATATATAGTGTATTATAAGACGGATTACCATTGTTACAAGGAAGTCATAATCATTCTTAGCCATCAGATGTCAAACTGAATGGCTTGGGTTATGTTATGAAGTTCGAGAAATTGTTGTCGAACTTTGAGTTTAATCAATGACACTTGCAACCGCCTAAGTTAAAATATGGACAAGAGGGATTGTGACCTCCTTGTATCAAAAGTAAATGATCACTTTGTATACGTTTCTTATATATAGGAAAAAGTTTATATAAGGTTGCAACCTTAAAATACAGAATGAAGATACATCGCAAAAATCTACCATAAAGGGTTGTTTTGATGTCGGAAAACCCTCTAATAGATCATCTCAACATCAAGATGTATGAATGTGAAAAGAGAAAAAGATTTCGAGTCAAATAGGGTATCTTGCAACACGTTATTTAAACTGACCATTTTCAAGATTTTCATGTGTTTATAGATCTTCTTGATTTGAACCATTTTTGGATTTTAAAATTTTATAATTAGAGATAAAAATAGATTCTCAAGCCATTTCAAGAATTTTTGTCACCAAAATTACATTTAAGGTAAAATTTGGAGGCGCACCTTAATTTGATTTTTTAAGGTTACAATCTTATGCGATGCACACCCATATAAGAATGAGTGCAAGGCAAGAAGGGTTAGAATTCGAAATGATACATTTAGAAAAATTTAGGTGTGGCACCTATAAGCGATAACATGAGAGAGAGTGGACTTAGGTGGACGGGCCATATGTGGCGTAGACCCAGTACAACAATTGTTAGGAGGTGTGAGTTAATTCAAGTGGAATGCACAAAGAGGGCAAGGAGTGGGCCCAAAAGGAAACAATTGGAAGTACTGAGAATAAATATGGGGACTTATAGCCTCACTAAGGGTATGACCCTCAATAGAGCCAAATGGCAGGCTAAGATTCATGTGGCCGACCCCAATTAGTTGGAAAAAGGCTTTGACGATGATGATGATGATGATTTGATTTTTAATTTTTTTGTTTACAAATCTAAATCACTTGAAATTTAGAGTATATACTCTTTAAAAATAGGTGAATCTACAAAAACATATTAAAAATAATTTGTAAAAAATAAATTAACCAAAATACCGTGAAAGTTTTAAGGTATCTTGGTCAATTTATTTTGTGTGAATTATTTTTTAAATTTATTAGGTTTGCCTTAATGAGAAGAGTGGACACTTTAAATTTCAAGTGATTTGAATTTATGAATAAAAATTAAAATTCAAATAAAATGTGGTCATGACCGTTAGATTGGCCCATATTCAATTTGGGCCATTGGGCTTACACTATTCCATAATATTATAATTATTCATATATTGATTGTTATAAATAATTTGTCAAAATCAAATTTATATCTTTACCATTTTATAGGAAATTTATGTGATATATTGATTATAGATAATTTTGTTTAATTTAGTTTGTTCTCTTGATATTGTTTTTATAAAAACTATAATAAAGAATTTGAGATAATAATTTTTTTGGCAATATATTATCCATTGTACATTGCTTGATTTACCATACCAAATTTTGATGCATTATTTTATAATATTGCATAACAAATTACTTGGGGACCCGGTTTCTATGCAGCTATAAGCCTGCATATGTAGAAATGTGGGCCTTTTAATAAATCTATTTTTGAGATGGATTTTAGGACTTAATTTTTAAGGACATGTAATATCTAACATGGACATTATGAATATGAAAAAATAAATAAAGTTTTAAAACTAGAAATAACAATTCTAGTAAGAAAGCATTTGGACCGTTAGTTTCCGTTGTTTTTAGAGGGAACACCTATTGTATCCATCTTTAAGATGGATGCTTTACACTTTCTGGGCCGCATATGTAGAAATGCGGTCCAGCCCGCATGAAACAATTTTCCATTACTTGGCCAAACAAATATCTAATATTCAACCACATAGCATAATGAGGGAGACATCGTCATGTTTTGCATTCATTATATTATTTCTTTAATGTTTTTATCAGTGTCACATTATTTATATATAACCTTTTGATGAGACCTGCGAAACAAATGCGTCTTACCTTGTTCAGTTGGAATCTATTCAAGAGAACAATGTGCATATTGGAATGACATTCATATGAGCCCTGTGACCCCAGACCATTATTAGCAAGTCTCAATGAAAACAATTTTTTTTTTATAAAAATCTCAGATTTTTTAAAATCTATGAAAAACTCCTTTTTTGAACGATCCTTAAGAAATCACCTTTTTTTAAAGGGTGAGGTTTGTATAAAGCCGAGGCTCTAAACAATCAAATTAGAGCCCACCTTCAAATAGTATCGAGAAATATGGTTTCAATATTGGAAATCTTTGTGATAGCCTTAAAATGTATTTTCATCTTTAATTGTAAAATTTAAAGCCTCAAAAATAGTGTAGATCAAGCAGATATATGAACACATGAAAATCTTGAAAATTGACAGTCCAAAAATGTGTTACAAGATGCACTATTTCCAAAACATGAAATCTATTTTTTTCTCATGTCCATACATCTTGATGTCAAGATGATCAATTTGAGGATATTTGGGCATCAAAACAACCTCTTCTAGTAAAATTTTTGAGGTGGGCTCTAATTTGATTGTTTAGAGCCTCGGCTCGATATAAACTTTTCCCTTTTTTTAATGGAGCCAATGCAAATGAATAGTTTATCTTTCTTCAAAAAACCTTTTAGCTAAAACTTCTTCCATAATTTTCTTCAAATTAGGTTCTCTTCATGATTTGATGACTTTTAGATGTAGGATTAAATTAAGAATCTTGATCTAAGAAAGAATTTCATTAAAAAATTTCACCCATATATTGCTTTAAAGATATTGTATTGTAATAAAATAAAAAACAACAGCAACAACAACATAATTCCAAAAAATTATTCTCCCAAAACAATAAATTTTTTTCCAAAAAATTATTCTCCAAAAAATTAAAATAATAGGTTGATTTAGAAGAAGAGTCACCCAATGATTGTTTTTTTCTTTTTCTCTAAACCATGAGCATCATTACATAGAGAGAGAGAAAACGATTAAATCAAAATTAAAGTTTAGGCTCCTGGGAATTAGAGGTAAGGTGAATATTTGGATTTGTTTACAGTTCCCCCCCCCACCCTTCCCACTAGAAAAAAGTGTTTGCTTATACATATTGTTCAATTCAAGTATGCCTTTTGTTACTCTCTCTTTGTGTACAGAAGTTGATTTGTTTCACATTTTTTGAAAGTTTTGTTATTTCATTCTTGAAAGTTTTACATATCCATTTTTTACTTTGTTTTTTTGAGCTAAATTCATAATACTCGAGATAATATTTGGCAATCTGTATTTTGGTCCTGATATTTGCTTCCGACTCTTTGGACCAACACCAATTTATTACCGGTGTTTCAGTTTGCTAATATATTGTTACTTCTCCGCTTGCTAACTATGGTTTGGATATTCTGATAGCAATATCCTTATCTTACTGTTACCTTTAATTATAAACGACTATGGAAATAGGTGTTCATCATTGGATGGATGAGCGGCAACACAAGAAAGGATAAAATTCAGAATGTATATATGAATGAACATAGGGGTGGATCCAATTGGTGATAAGATGAGAGAAAGTAGGCTTAAGTGGGCTGGCCATATGTAGCATAGACCTAATGCAATACCCGTTAGAAGGGGCTACTTGGTTTAATTAGATGGCTTTAAAAGGGTAATGGGAAGGCCCAAAAAGACATGGATGGAAGTAGTAAGAAGAGATATATGTGGTGACCTATGGTCTAACTGAGGATGTGGCCCTTGATAGAGCAAAATGATGGAACGTGATTTGGGTAGCCAATCCCAAATAGTTGAGATAAGGTTCGGATGATGATGATAATGATATGGTAATACAATTATTTCTTTGAATACCATTAAAAAAATTTCAGACAAGCAAACTAGGAGTTTTAGGTGCTCACCTAGGTGAGTACCTGGTGACACCATATGGCCTATTGTCACTTTTTGGCTTTGATAACCATGTTCCCACCAAACTTAAGAAGTTAATCCCATCATATATGGGCCTCCAGCTGCTAGTTTTCATTACATGGTGTAGAGAAGGGCATTCCTTTAGTTTTTTACATGGCACGTATGCAAAGGTGTTTTAAGAGAATGAGATTTCAACATTAAATGCTTGTTTTTGGTTGGTGTCTTCGGGATTTTATGAATGGATAATGTCAGAAAAATGAGATTTCAACATAAAATGCTTGTTTTTGGTTGGTGTCTGCGGGATTTTATGAATGGATAATGTCAGAAAAGTTAATATTTTGTCACCTAATTATATAAGATATTAGATATGAATGCAATGTATAATATGGAAAATGTCGTCAAGGGAAATTCTAGGTTACCTAAAATTGTGTTTTATAATGTCATCAGCATCTTGTTAATATCAAAAGAAAAAATGTTAGTTAAGAATGTCGAGGTATGAACTTGAAACTTGCATATTTTTCCAGACCAAATATGATCCAAAAGTTAGCTAGAACTTGGGTTTACAAGGCGTAGTAACCTTTGCTTCGGACTGGCCTGGGACCCAATTTAGCTTCTGTTTTCAACTATGGAAATGAAAAGGTTGTTCATATCTAATGGTTAGTCAGTCTACTAGTCTATGTGTTTCTTTTTGGCATGCCACCTTCAAGCATGGTACGGTGTGTACTTTCAATATTTGGGTTTGCACTGTTGCACTATAAACCTCTTATGTGACCAAAATAAAATTTTCAAAATTCTTTTGTGATTATATGCCGCATTTCCTGATAATCTGATCTATTAACTAGAAGAATGGTGCTGCAGCCGAGTTATTGTTTGCCTCCATTGACTGGCCACAAATCGCATGTGATGTCTCTGGATTTTCACCCAAAGAAGACCGATCTTCTGTGCTCATGCGATGGTAACAGTGAAATCCGATATTGGAATGTTGCTCAGCTATCATGCACCCGTCTTTCGAAGGCCGGTTTTCTCGACACATTCTCAGTTTCTCCTCATTTTATTTTGATCCATCTTATTTTCTCCTCATTAGTTTTGCTGTTCTTATTTATTCGTAATGTTCATGTTCTCTGTATATAGGGCGGAACAGCACAAGTCAGATTCCAGCCTAGGGTTGGGCAGCTATTGGCAGCAGCAGCAGAAAATGTTGTATCTATATTTGATGTTGAGACTGACAGGCGCACTCACACATTGAAGGTGGTTTAGACTCTGGAGCTTAACTATTTTATATGTTGTGGATGGTCTGTGACTGAGAGAGTGAGGATTCTTAAGAACATAACATGACCCAAGTAGTAGATGTGGCACTCTTTCTATCGCCTTCCGTTCAGCGGTTGGTCTGGAATAAACAATTACGACCATATTTTCTAAGGGTATTTCATCAGCAGCCAATAATACTGTTGTCCTTTGAGTTTTCAGAAAACGTAACTGCACTTTATTTCTGTTTGGAGTGAGTTTCAGTTTGGAGAGATTAGGCATGCAAATCTTCTGAACACTAATGGTGCCTCTTTTATTTGTGCTGTGAAATTTTCGCATTGTTTAATACTACAATTATAAGAAAAAGGTTTTTTCTTTTTCTTTTACGAAACAATTTCTTGTGGCTTCTGCAGAGGCACACTAAGCCAGTCCATTCAGTTTGTTGGGATGCCAGTGGAGACTATCTAGCTTCTGTGAGTGAGGACTCGGTTAGAGTTTGGTCTCTGGCATCTGGTGAAGAGTGCATTCACGAGCTCAATTCTAATGGCAACAATTTCCATTCTTGTGTTTTCCACCCAAGTTTCCCTACCCTCTTAGTTATTGGTGGCTACCAGGTATGAGATACTCCTGGTATAGTAGATGTTTTTACACATACAGTCATACTCAATTTGATAAGAATTGTTTGATCTTAAAGGAGATCTTATATAATTTCGTATGCCTGGGGGGGGGGGGGTGGGGGGAAGGGGAGTCTTCTCATAGGTTGGCATGAGCGAGGAAGAGTCTTGTTCTGAGTTGAGAGAGAGAGAGAGAGTCTTTTGTTGTGTTGCGAGTTATACTTAGGCATAGACATACTGTGAAGTACCATGTCACATCATGTAGAGGACCTTGTTACATTTTTTGTTGGGGGGGTGGGGGATGGTTGTGTGTGAGAGAGAGAGAAAGAGCCTTGTCACAATTCCTAGAGGCCCTTGTTACATGTTGCAAGGCTGAGAGAGAGTCTTTTGTTGGGTTGTGAGTCATACTTGGCATAGACATCCTGTGAAATACCATGTCACGTTGTCTAGGACTTTGTGACATGGCGCAAGACTTGGGCTTACAGGCGTTCTTTCTATTGATAGGGATGGGCTGGCAATGGGCTGGGTGGACCGTCCCAGCCCTAAAAAATAGGGCCTGGGCCAGAAGCCTGGCCCGAGGGCCTGGCTAGGGCCTGTGCCAGCCCTTTCCGGCCGGGCCCTCACAGGGCCTAGGCTGGCCCAAGGTTTTTACCCTTGCCTGATGCCACCCTTCTCTACAGAGAACCTAGTGTATATTTACTTTGCATATGTATACGACTTAGTACATATATCATTATTAGTGTTTAGTTTGCTGATTCAAATTATTCATATGCTTCTTTATTCTTCCATGTTGGGCAGACTTTGGAGCTATGGAACATGGCTGAGGACTCAAGGATGTCGATTCAGGCCCACGAAGGCCTCATCGCTGCTCTTGCACAGTCGCCAGCAACTGGCATGGTTGCCTCTGCTAGCCATGACAAATGTGTTAAGATATGGAAGTGAGAAGGGTGCTGAGTTTTACTTTTAACCAAAAAGAAAGAAAAAAAGAAAGAGAGAGAATGAGATTAGGGAGTATAGAGTGAGAAAAATGGGTGAAGGGTGGCCTCCATCTTGTGTTTGTTGGATGGTTTTCATAAATGAAATAAATTGGGAATGTGGTTGCTTTGAAGCTCATGCATGATGCATGGATGCATGCTTTCATGTATGTATGATTGCTTTGTCCTTCCAATGCTTCATCGGTAAGTGCATGGATGCATGTATCTATGTATGTATGATGTGATGTGTAATACCATCGGACTTGCGTATGTATATGTGGGTGTTGTAGCCCATTAATAGAGATTATTGATCCAGAACTCATGGCAATAATTTTTTGTTTTTGAAGGTTCATGATATATATAAGTTTACACACTGTTTTAAATCTGATATATATAAGTTTACACACTGTTTTAAATCTCAGAAATAATGTATTTTATAACATATTATTTACACCGCCCATTTTCAAGATTTATAGATCTATTTGATTTTAACTATTTTTGAAATTTAAAATTTTATAATTAGATATAAAAATAGATTTTGAGATAATCT
>NW_006500337.1:2626009-2654704 GCF_000471905.2 Amborella trichopoda | reverse complement strand
TATATATATATATATATATATATATATATATGTATGTGTGTGTGTTAAGTTGGAGTGTTAGAGTTTTTTCTAGTAAAAGATTTTTGGTCCTTAAAAAAGGCTTATATATACAAGTTTTGGGGGATGAATGACCCCACTGCTTTGGGTTTCGAAACATTAGTTACAAGTATTAGCAATGGAGGGTCTTTTGGTCATCTTTTAAGGCTTTTATAGATTCTCTCTAATTTCTGAGTAACATGGAAACGGTCTTTGATACAATGGTATCTACTAATTTTTCTTGTTGAAAACCAGAAGGGACGGAAAACGAGAATGTTCCTTCTATTTTTTGAGAATGTTTCTTTTATGTTCACATACCCTTACAAGGCTTGTGTTAATTTTCTCGTGAAAAGGTTGATGTGACCCAGAAATTAAAATACATATTTATTTAAATATATTTAGATATATTTCACAAATTGATACTTAGAAAAATAATGTGGGACTTAAACACGAACCTGGTACCCATATTTGAATAGTATTCAGGTCCAAGATTTGGGCCCGGACTTGATCTGTAGGTCCAAATTTTGGACCCATACTCAGACCTGAGTTAGGTTTCGGGTTGGTGTAGAACCCAACAAACACTAGAATTTGGGTTGGAGGAATTGTGCCTTTGGAAATACTTGGAAGGTGCAATAATGAGGTGATATTTGAAATTGTTTTTGGAACTTAAATAGCTTATTAACATTAATATAAAATGCCCAAAAAGGGCAGGGGTAAGTTCAAAATGACTTGGTTGAAAGCAAGCAGTGAGAAAAAATATGGTGACTTGTGGTCTCAATAATGGTATGGCCTTTGTAGTTCAGAATGATGGATCAGGATTTGTATAGCGGATTTCAAATAGTTAGAAAAAAAAAAATGATGATGATAATTGACATACTATAGAACATTGAAATAATATTTAAAAAGGAGGCAATAAAACAGTCATTGGTTAGATTTATGGGATATCAAAAGGCATTTTGGTGGGATTTGATTGGATATACGAGGTGAACAAGATAACTTTGTTGGATAACCAAGCCTGGCAATGAGATGGGAGGCACAGCCCAGCCAGCCTTGTCTAAGCTCGGGCGAGGGCAATATATGTGGATTGTTGACCCAACCTGACTCTATGGAGGCTAAGGGCTTGTGCTCGGCCAGCTATAAGGGTGGCAACGTGCTTAAGCCGGGCCAGCCCTAGCCCTCGTCCCGCCTTCATCCCTATAAGGCTGGTCCAAACCTAGTTTGGACTGGGCCAAAGAGGCCCTGCCCAAATCTGGCCTGGCTGTACACGTACACCAAATTTACATTCGAATGACATTCTGTTGTATCAAACTTACCAATTACCAAAAAAAAAAACCTCATATGAGATTTCAACTTTATACTGTAGAAGTGAGGTACACTTCGAAAAGGTTGTTTCGACTGAAAAACCTTCCAATTGATCATCTCGACTTCGAGACGTATTGATATAAAAAAATGAATTTCAATCTAAAAAACAATGCGCCTTGTAACAAATTATTTACTTTTTAAAATTTTTTAAGTCTTTATATATTTACTCGATCTGTTACTTTTTTTGAAGCTTTACATTTCACAATTAAGGAGGAAAATAAATTTTCAAGCAATCATAAAAAGTTTGTGACAAATATTTTTCGGCAAAGGTTGAAGGTGCACTATACTTTGATTGTTAAAGTCGAGCATCTTGTACAAACTGCATTTTAACAACCTTCTGCTAAATTCCACCTTTGGCTGATACATTGGTTTGGGCGTTACGATGACGTTTGAGTTAGCAGTGCTTCGTCTGTGGTTTTAATGTCTTTTATTTCATCTGAATTGAAATAAGTCTTCAATGTGACCAATCTTCTCCTGTATTAATCCAACTGATAGTACCTGAGTCACTGCCGTTTTAGGGCCCCCAAAGGAGCTCAGTAGACTCAGAATGTAATAATGGTTTAGCATCAGGACACGGTATCTATGCAGCCAGCCCGCATATTATAGAAATGCAGACTTAGTAATAAATATATTTTTTAAATATAATTTGACCTTAAGTTTTAGAGAATATATAATCTATAACATGAAGATCATGAATATGAAAAAAAAAAAAACTGAAAATTAGAAATAATAATTATATTAAAAAAACATTTGGACCGTTAGTTGCAATTGTTTTTAGATGGACCACCTATTTGTGTCATCTTTAATACGGATGTTTTATACCTCTCGACCGCATATTGTAGAAATGAGGTCCAGCCCGCATGAAACAATTTTCCTTAGCATCAGCTTGTAGATTAGCATGAAAAAATTTCTCTACGGTCTCTACATAAGCTCCCATACACTTGCTTTCAAAATTAAGTTTGAGTCATTAAGGAAACCATCTTGCAATTCTTCTCTCATTATAACCGGGGTGAGTAACGAAGTCCGAGAAATGTTTTTTAGAACTTTATGTCTATTCAATGATACTATTAGAACCACCCATTTTGAATATGACTGTGACATTTTTTTTAAAAAGGAAAAATTTTATATAAGGTTGCAACCTTATATGTAGAACTACATATGCACCTCAAAAATCTATACGGATGCACCTCAAAAATCTATAAGGATGCACCTCAAAAATCTATCAGAAAAGGTAGTTTTAATGTTGAAAAACCATTTGATTGATCATCTCAACATCAAGATGTATGACCATGAAAAATAAAAAGATTTTAAATCTCAGAAATAATGCATTTTACAAAATATTATCTACACCGTCCATTTTCAAGATTTTAATATATTTATATATCTACTTGATTTTAATAATTTTTAAATTTTAAAATTTTAAAATTTTATAATTAGATATAAAAATAGATTATGAGATAATCCTAAGAACATTTTACGTCAAAATTATATACCATGATAAAATTTGAAGGTGCACCTTAGCTCTATAGCTGCGGATATGCTAACTGCACCCTTTTAAAAAACCTACTTCCCTAAAATTATTCATAATATCTTTCTTTGGAATTCCCCCTCTCCTGTGGTGGCTAAAATTATCTTCAAAATATTGCTTATTCCTTTCTTTCCACAAGTTCGACGAAGTACCAATGAGTAGTGACTTCCATTAAATATTTCCAATTATATAAATCTGAGCTTCATGGGTAAGGGTAGCAATGGGCTGGGTGGCTTAGTTGGCTCTATACTGAAAAACAGGGGTCTGGCCCATAAGATGTGGCCAGACGGCCAAGGCCACGACACGGCCGAGCTAGGCTAGGGCTGGGCTGGGCTTGGGCCAGGGCCTCTTTGGCCCAGTCAAGGTCAGGGCATCTTTGGCCTAGTCAAGGCCAGGTCCAGGCTTGGCCAAAATAGGGCTGGGGCTGGCCTGGCCCAGGCCCAACCTATTGTCAGCCCTCATGACTGGCCGAAGGATAGGCTTGGAGTAATGGAGTAACAACCGGATGACATTGGAAATCAAGGGCTAAAAATGTTGATTAAAAGAAATGAAAAAATGAAAAGGATATATGAAAATGCATTTTCACCAATAATTTTTAGTTTCATGAAAATAAATATTTCCATGGCTCCTTTTTTCAACTTAGTATTTTCCTCAAATTTAAAAAGCCGTTTTAAAAGGAAAACATGGTAATTTTAGTTTTTTTAAAAAAGTAGAGAACATGGTAACATCGGATTATTTATAAGGCACTAATTAAAAGAGAATACAAGTTTCATTGAGTTCGAGTCGATAGAATCATAGAAAGCGTCAATTTATATGTAACCTAATAAAACTATTCGAAAAGGTCGAAAAAGGTTATATAAGGGTGAGGTCTTGAACAATCAAATTAAGGGGCAACTCAAAAATTTATTAGAAGAGGTGGTTTCGGTACCCAAATATCTTTAAATTTATTATCTCGATCTCAAGATGCATGGACATGAGAAAAAATGGATTTCAAGTATTAAAAATAGTGCATCTTGTAATGCATTTTGTAGACCATCAATTTTCAAGATTATCAGGTGCTATAGATCGTCTCGATCAACACTATTTTTGAAGCTTGAAGTTTTATAATTAGATATGAAAATAAATTAGCAGACCATCACACAAATTTCAAGTATTGAAATTGCATCTTTGACACTCTTTGAAGGTGCACCTTACGTTGATTGTTTAGGGCGTCAACTTTTATATAAACTCACACCCTTTCAAACCCTCCAATTGATCATTGCCGAAACTAAGACATATATAAATGAAAAAAAAGGATTCAAGTCATAAAGATAGTGCATATTGTAATATATTAACTAATTCATTCATTTTCAATATTTCCAATTGCTTATAGATCTATTTTATATGTACTATTTTAAAACTTTAAATTTAATAACTAGGAGGATAAAAATAAAATTTTAATAAGTGATTTAAAAAAATAGATCGATGCTTGGATCATGCACTTCAAAAACTGATCTGGATCGGCGAATCGGTAGTCCGGATTGGTATTTTGTTGTATGAAAAAAATAGTGAACAGACAAAAAAACGTGTGAATAAATAGTAAAATCGATATGGATCGATGAATTGGTTGTTCGGATCGCCGTTTTATTGTAAAGAATCACCGTTTTACTATGCAGAACTGCTCATTCCTTTTAAGACTCGGTCATTTTCTTATATATATGTAGAATCAGGATGGGGTGACCTATTCCTGGGTCAGACTACGCAATTTCGTGCCAACCATGCATTTTTTTTAAATCTCTGGTTTCAATGCATAATATGTATTAGCTTCATTTTGGAAGCAGCCTTTAATTATTATTATTTATGTTTGTTTTTGGATAATTCAGTGGGGAAGACAGACCCCTACCTGTTAATTTTGTTAATTTAAGTAGATTAAGAGTTAGATTTTTGAAGATATTAGTAGGGTGGTGTTAGTAGTATGAATGGAAACCACGATACGGTGATTAGCTGTGGGGATGTTACCACCACAACTCCAACCCATTTCCGGCTACCTTTAATTTGATTGTGTAAGGTTGACACCCTATGAAAATTATATAGGGCCACGGGTAAATCAGAATGCATCATCCAATCAGCTTCAAACCATATAGACAGCGGATGCATTGACATGAGAAAAAGTGAATTTCAAGTTTTGAAAATAGTATATTTTGTAATGCATTTTTGGGCTGTCAATTTTCAATATTTTCAAGTTTTCATAGATCCGTCGAGTTATACTATTTTTGAAGATTTAAACTTTATAAATAAAGAAAAAAATATATTTTAAGGCTATCACAAAGATTTCCGGTGTTGAAACCACATTTCTCTACACTATTTGAAGGTAAGTTCTAATTTGATTGTTTAGAGCCCATGCCACTATTCAAACTGCGCCCTTACATAAATGAACAACAAATAACTGATTCTAATATTTTTCAAATTTCCTTTGGTGCGCCATTAATGCAGCTACAGTTTCAAGACCCAAAAGTTGAACCATGTTTTATGAACTCGATAAGAATAGAAAATTGCATAACAGAGAACATTCTTTTGAATACATGAAGCTATTGGTCTTCCCCAGCAATAACATAACTGAATAAAATGACAAGTAATCCAACATGAATAGGTATCTTTGAGTGGCTTACTGGTTCGCTATCACTTATGAGTTTTTAAAAACCAACAGGTTTTTTTTTTCCCTCTTCTTGACCAATAACTAAAGGGAGTGGTTGCTCTTTTAGGGTTTCCTAAACGGGCCTTGGTTGTCTTCAGCCACCATCACCGTCAAGACAAGACAGTGCCTTCGCCGCTGCTTCCCTAGCCACCACCTTTGCCTCATGCTAGCACCGTCGACCTTCCTTTCGACCTCGCGTCTTTCAAGAGAAAACCTTAGCAAATCTGCCCAACCTCTGCCAACAGCAGTCGCCGCCAGCAGCACCCACCCCCTCCGCCTAGAGAGAGAGCCACCACCCGTAACAGCTACCTTAGCCAGTCGTTGCCTTTGAACCTGGTTTTGTCTCTTGTGGGCCAGATCTTGACACCAATAGGTTAGAACTAGCAGCTCTGTGAGTCACCTCATCGGCGCTCCCTTTTATTTTGAGCTCAGATATCTCTTTTTTCTCTCATTCTCTCTCTCTCTTTTATGTTCTCTACCCCCTCCCCCATCCCTCTTATCTTTTCTATTTTTTGTTTTTCTTTTTTGTGCTTCATTTCTCATTCTTTTTGACATTTTTTTTTTTATTTTTTTGCTTATTTTGAGAATTTACGTGTAACCCATTTCTTTTGTTTACCCATCCCATTTTTCTCTCCTTCCTTCTCCTTGCCCGTCCGTCTCTGCCATATGCCGTCGTGGATCTCTTCCTGGTTGTTGTCCTTGTCCTTCATGGCTTTCCTTCAACTCTCTTTTTCCCATTGTGGGTTAACGCCCAAGACGGGATCACCCCTCAATATCTCGTTGTTGGTCTTTTGGCCTTGGGCTGTTGCCTTAGGATTCTCATAGACCTTTGTATCTAATGGCCGAGGCTAATGCATATATGGAGCTTGGCCTTCTGGCGGCCCCAAGGTGCCGTATTGTGGTTTTTTCTTGGTCCTCTGGTAGGTTTTGATTTTCCTATCAATTCTTTGATACAATTTTTGGGGTTGTTTGAGCTGGACTGCTTCTTGTCTTTCTTTCTTTCCTTGGTAGATTTTCTTTTCGCTTCCTTTCTTTTTTCCCTCTATCTCAATTCTTTGATAAACTTATCTTTTGCCTTACTTTTGGTTGTTTGTTGTGTGTTGTTGCAGGCCTTATCAACGCCGTCGTGTTTGGGCGCCGGTTCAGAGGAGCTTATGCACCACCCCAACTTCGACCTTATGTTTCTTGCATATGTGATGTGTGTGCTTCTGTTTATTTTTGGTGAGGATTGGGGAAGTGGGGGCTTGAGATGGTTGTCTTTGATTGTTCTTGGAGTGGTCTGATTTGGATTTTGATTGCTTGTATAGCTGTTCCGTTAAGGTTTAGGTTTTGTAGTGGTGACAGTTGCATGTGGGTTCTCCTCTATTTATGGAGCGTTGCTCTTCTATAATGAAATTTCCTCACTTTTTGAAAAATAATAATCGAACAATAAATCCCAACCCAAGCGTAGCAAGAAAACATAGGATAGATTACAATAAAAATATACCATGATATTGTATAAACCATAAATAGTAATTATGTTCAAAGTGCATGGAGTTTCACATCATCACACATAATTCCCAAAGAAGATTGAGTTTTTAGAGGGAAATTGGTTTCAAGAGAGAAAATGGGTTTTGAGAGAGAGAAGGGTTTTTAGAGAGCAATTGAATTTCTAGAGTGAGAGAGAATGAGCATAAATTTGCTAAAAAAATTTAAATATGTAATTATTTTTTTTGCCTTACAATAATAAACAAATCAATTTTTGAAGAGTGAATTTTTTTTTATAAAAAAATAGCTCGCTAAGTGGGCCGAGCTTTATTTGGGCGGAGCCATAATATGTTATAATTTATTGGGCCAGCCTGGTCCTCTGGGCAAATAAGGGCCCTTTTTGGTCCTGACAGCTAAAAGCCCGGTCTGGTCCAATCCTATTGTTTTTGCGATGACCCGGCCCTGAGCTTGATAACGGCCCCAGGCGGGTCCATTAACACCCCTTAGTGTCAGCACAGTTTCTCTAACCAACCATCCACAAACCCGTTCCATTGTTCCCATACCACATACCTGCATCCACGTGTCACGATCTCTACCAATCATACCCTGCACGTGGCACTCTCCGAAATGCCCAACCCCTGTATAAACGGCCCATCAGTTTTGACCCCGTTATCCATTAATCCTACCTCCCGGTCTCCTTCTCTGAATCTGATTCTACACAATCTGAATTTTCTTCATCTTTCTCACTCTAAAAAAGTTCAGAGACAAAAGGCAAAAGAAGGTAAGGCAAAAGATGGCAGCTTTTACTGCATCAGGCAAATATTTGATGAGATTCCATCACCTCAACAATACCCTCAAACCCGTCATCATCCATCCCATCCCGACTGTGTCCTTCTCTTCATTTTCAAGGCCACTGCAGGTACATGCATTATTATGGTTCCCATTCATAAAATCGGGGCATAATGGTAATTTTTTAAACTTGTGTTAGGCGGCTTGGTTCATGCTAATCTTAATAATTTTCGACTTCAAAATTACATCTTATCATAAAACTTGAAAGTGCGGCTTATTTTGATTGTTTAAAATTACAACCTTAAAGGAATTTTACCTTATAATTTATTGTGTATCTTCGACGAATTTCAAAATATACTTTATTTATACCATTGTCTGACCGGTTAAAAAAAAGCTTTGATGATGATGGTGATAAATATCCGGAGGGCACTATCACTCGTCATGTAACACGATGAAAATAAAGGTCTATAGCCAAAAAAATTTCATATTCTTGAAGGAGCATATTGTTCATATATTCCCTCAAGAATAATCTAATTTAGGATCTCTTTTAGTACCTGAAATTTTGGGGATGTAACCTTTCCGATCCATATGCTATATACTCAATATAAAAAATTCCAATTTGTATAGTTAGGTTTCTAGCTTGAAAAAATAATATCGCACTATTGAATAACAACGGTCAATTTTTTGGAGGGTGAGATCTAGGCTTCAGAAAAACTCAAATTTCAAAGTGTGTGTTTTCAATATAATCATCTAGTGATTTTTAGATTGTTCCCAGAGTTTTGGATCAAAGAGATCTTGAGTCATCACGGATATGCTCCTGCAGGAGCATAGTCTACAAGCTCATGTCTATATGACACTGGTGATCACTATGGTGTGGATTGGTTCTCTCTCTCACTAGTTTGACGTTCTGTCTCTCTCCATCTCTCTAACAAAAGATCCCGATGTATCCAATGTGTACATTACGGTGGCATGACGTTTACACCGTTCGTTTTCAATGAACATTGCAGATTTCACCCAAATCTCCATTTTTGAGCCTGATCTACTCAGGCTATTGTGAATGGACCACCCATGCTTAATTTTGATAAATTGATATTGAAAAGTGTACAAAGAGACTATTTACTGTTTGTACAAAGTGGCCACAGTTACTCTTAAATTGGGTGGGTATCATTGAAAAGATTAAAAGTTTTTAAAAAAAAGTTCGGACTTTAGTCATCCAATTTAACATTTAATCTAATGAGTAGAAGTGATTGTGACCTCTTTTAAAAAAAAAAAAAGATATATAGTCGCATTGTATACAATCCCAATTGCTATCTGGTCATGTGGTGATGATACAATATGGCAACTCTCTTCTCTCCATCTCTCTGTCAGGCTATAAATTCAGAAGGGGCAAGAGAATCGGCAAATCGAATGCGTGACAATGCAAGCATAAAAATGCAAAACAAGGCCGAAGACATGAAAGATAAGACGACATCCACAGTTGAGCAGGTGAAAACCCTAAAATTTCAGTTGCATTAAGAAAGTAATCCCTCTAACTCTTAGAACATTTTTATTCAATTTTCACACAAAATATAAACCCATTTATAATTTTATGCCTAATATTTTTAATTTATTAGTGGAGATAAATAATAAGTGGTTTTTCATTTTTAGGTGGCTGATAAGACAAAGGAAGTTGCAAGTAAGGTTACAGAGACAGCCCAAGATTTGGGAGAAAAGGCCAAGCAAACTGTGCAAGATGCATGGGGAGCTGCAAAGGAAACCACACAAAATTTGAAGGAAACCATTGTTGGAAAAGCTGATGAAGTGAAAGAAACTGTTAAAGATAAAGGTGAATCACTTAGGGATACCATGAACCAGAAGAATTGATTTTGGGTTGCTTAACTTTTAGTAGTTTCACTTAGGCATGCCATGAACAAGAAGAACTGACATTGGGTTGTTTAAATTTTCTTAGTTTCTTAATAAAAAATTAATCCCCTGACAAGAGGCACTTGGAATTCAGTGCCCTGGCGTGGGGTTTTTTGTATTGCTGTTTTGATTATTGTATGTGGTTCCTTTTGTTTTGAATATGTAAAAGTATTGGGTCGACAGCATGTATGTTAATAAATTATATTTTTGGGTTTCTTTCTTTTCTTTTCCATTTCGATAGATGAATTGATGTGGATGAATTGCATAAATAATAAGCGGAATTATGGAGTTCATTTTTCACAGTTTCTCTTGCCCGAATCTTCAATTTGTAATTATTGTTTTAAGTATCTGATTATATGTGCTTATTTTTGTTTGTTTCGTTATCATAAATAAATAAAAAGTCTTTTCGCAACTATTTGTTTAATCGTTACTTTCTTGTATAAGGGCTTCTTTTCAATTTCATGATTGAGAAAAGGCCTCGACTTAAGATAGTGGGCTTGAATTGCCTGATTATTGCAAAATGCAAAAATAAAGCTTACGAATAGATCAATTATTTTTAATACGAGAAAATCACAATCATCCCTAATTTTTGTAGTGACATAGCAAAGGAAAGTAGAATACATAATGTACGTGAGCATGTCCAAGGGCGAAAGAGCACTCTAGCACGTTTAGTCCACCCAAGTGTGGTGCATGTTTTTGCTTGCTGCATCTTTTTAGATTGCACAATAATTCTTTTTTTACATGCACACATTCAATAATTCTCTCTCATTACCTCTACAAAGAGGCATTTCTCTCTCATTACCTCTACAAAGAGGCCTTGGGTACCATCTCTGTTGTTTCCCATAACTGTTAGGAAACATAAACTAATCCTATTTGACAATGGGATCACATGCTCCTAAGAAAGGGGTTGGGTTCGTGGTACACATCCTAGTTACCTTGTGGTTTGAATTCCCACTAACACTACTTCACTGAAACTTTCAAGAAACTAACTCGTAAACTATTTGAAAAAATGGATAGGGGTTTGTCAAACCAATTGAATTACCCCTCAAAGAAGAAGAAAGGCTACATGCCCCAAAAATCAGAAAACCTCTTATTTAATGAAATGTAACTTCTTACCAAAATAGGAACTCAATCAATATCCCAAAAAATGCTATTTGGCACCCTTATAAAACTATGAAACTTCCTTGAGACTAAAAATTTACACTCACACCTTAAAATTCACCTCATACTTGTGCAGTGCCTCCTCATTTTTCTTTCGTCTTTTTGGACTCTGTTGAAATTTTTGCCAATAGATAGGCAAAATAGCTCATAACTTCAATTCATGTGATGTTTGAATGTATTTTGGCGAATCTCATTGTTTAGAATAAAACTCTTTATCGTTAACCACCAATGCATATAATAATTTTTTAGTTAGTAGTTCTTATGAATAGACATGATAATTGAAAAATGTGATTTGTGAATATGTTTTCGCTTGTATGGGCACCTTAAGGAAGCACTAGTTTAATAAAATTATATTATAAATAATCGCACCCTCTCTCTCTCTCCCTCTCTTCTCGAATTCCTCTGTTCCCCTCAAATTCGATGTAGTTCTTTCATTTTTTTTTTTGGTAATATTAATTATTGTAAAGTATATAAAAAGATATACTTTTAATACAAAGAAGTCACAATTACTTTTGTCTGTTAATTTTAAATTGGGTAGTTATAAGTGTGATTTAGATTCAAACTTCCAAAAAATTTCTTGAAGTTTATGACACACCCCAAGCCATCCAATTTAACATTTAGTAGCTAAGAGTGATTAGGACCTCCTTGTATACAATCCTGAAAAGAAATAATATATATTTTTTAATAAATTGTCTATAAAGAGACCATTTATCTTGCATACATGGAGGTCACAATTACTCTCACTCATTAGATGTCAAATTGGATAGCTTGGGATGAGTGACGAAGTTAGAAAAAAAAAATTGAAACTTTGTGTCTATTCAATGACACTCTTACAACCACCCATTTTGAAATTTAAGAAAATAATGATTGTGACCTCCATGTACAACAGATAAATAGTCTCTTTGTAGGCATTCCCTTTTTTTTTTTGGAAAAATTGTATATATAGCCGAAGCTCTAAACACTAAAATTAGAACCCACATCAAAAAATTTACTAGAAGAGGTTGTTTTGACGCCCAAATATCCTCAAATTCATCATTTCAACATCAAGACGCATGAACATGAAAAAAAAATGGATTTCAAGTTTGGAAATAGTGCATCTTGTAACGTATTTTTGGACCGTCAATTTTTAAGATTTTCAAGTTTTCATAGTCTGCTCGATCCACACTATTTTTTAAGCTTTAAATTTTATAATTAAATATAAAATTATATTTTAAGGCTATCACCAATGTTCACAAAACCGGTCAGTCCGAACCGGAACCGGCCGGTTAGATCGGTACCGGCACGGTACCGATTCTGGTTAAGGCCGATTTTGGGGTACTCGTAAAAATTCAGGGGCCTCAAAAAAAATGAGCACCAAAACCGGTCGGTTCGAGTTCGAACCGGCAGTTTTACTTCAAAACCGGCCGGTTTCTGCCAATCGGTCCGGTTTCGATAGACATAGCAGTATTCTATTAAATAAAGACCGTTATTTCACACATAGGCCATTATTTTAAACAGAACCTGTGATTCATGTTTTGCAGCCTTTTTTTATTCGATTTTCTGGCTTTTTTTATTTTTTTCGGTGAATTATTGCATTTACACACCTGAAAGTGTCTATAATTAACTGTTTATCAAATCAAAAATTGAAGAAGAACGATTTTTTGGTGAATTGAAATGGCGGATTTCTGAAACTGTGAAATTTCTGCCATTTTGTGAATATGAGCTTCAATAACCCATGAATATGCATGGAAATGGAGGGCTTTGATTCATTACTGAATCCTTAAACTTTTTTCTATTTTGATTTGTCAAAAAAGATGAATTTTGGTGGTTGATTTCGGCCGAAAATGCGGCTGCTCGAAGAACTATGTTTGATGAAAAAAAATTGATTTATGATCGATGTATTTATCGTTTTTTATTGAATTGATCAGTTAATTTTGATCATCAAGGCTTCATAAATCGAACATCAGGTATTTTGATTTATCATTCAATATATTTATTTATATGAATTTGTTTTTTATGCATTTTTGTTTTAAAAATTGTGTGAAGTGAAATATCCGCCATTTTTTGAAGAATGATCTCAATTATGAATTGATCTTCATGATATTTGGGGCATTTTAATTGTGATTGAAGTATCTATCATATCTTCCTGTCAATTTGTTCAAAAAATGATAGATTTGGGGCTGATTTTGACTCTAAAGAAACTGTGTTCTTTGGCTCGATTTTAGGGTTCTTAAAAAAAATTTGTTTCTTAATAAAATTACGTTTTTTTATATAAAAATATATTATTTGTGATGAATATGAGAAAAAATAGATTCTTTCTTTTTAATTTTATATATTTTTGGTGAGCTTGTTGGATTGTTTTTAATGTTATATGTATTTTTTTACAAAAATATGTCTTTTTGTGATGAATATGAGAAAAACATTTCTTTCTTTTTAATGTTATATTTTTTTTTTTTGCAAAAAGATGTTTTGTTTATGAATATGAGAAAAAATATTTATTTCTTTTAAATGTTATATATTTTTGGTGAGCTTGTTGAATTGTTTTTAATGATATATATATATATATATATATATTTCAAAAATATTTTTTTTGTGATGAATATGAGAAAATCCCTTTCTTTTTAATGTTATATATTTTTGGTGAGCTTGTTGGATTGCTTGTAATGTTATATATATATATTTTATAGAAGTATGTTTTTTTGTTCTACTTTCTTCTTCAGTGTGAAAATGTGGAATGAGTTTGTGTTGACTGAATAGTATCAAAACATTCACGTTTCTTGGTTAAGTTTACAATGAATTCTTTGGGCTTTTGATAAGAAATCATAGCAAGTGGTAAAGGTACTCCATTCTTTGCTACATTTTATCTTTCAAATCGTATCTTTTTGCAGGTTGGTATGAGTACATTCATCATAAATTTCCCGCCACATCTAGTTTGGACTTTGGAACAGTTACGCCTCGTTATATAACATTTCATTAGGTTAGACTTTATACATACCGATATATTTATTGCAATACTACTAACTGTTATTCAATGAGAATCTATTGAATTACTGTAGAAGTCTTGTGAATTTATTGCAACTTGATCCAAATGACTAATATATGACCAGTCTAGAAGATGAAAAGAAAAGAGAAAAATGACTTATATATAGTTTAATCTAAGTTTTTCTATAATATTTTGGGGGTTTTTGATCTTTTTTTCTGAAAAAAAAAATCTACTTAACCGATTAGTCGGATTAACCGCCCCGATTAGTCCGGTTCTAGTTCGAACCGCTCCTAGGCTCATGACCGGTTAACCGTTCCGTTTCGATTTTGTGAACACTGGCTATCACAAAGATTTCCAGTATTGAAACCACATTTCTCGATACTATATAAACATGCACTTTACTTTAGTCGTTTAGAGCCTCGGCTCTATACAAACTGTATCCCTTGTTTTAATACAAGGAAGTTATCAATGATTATTGACCATTGGATGCGATTTGAGTATTTGAGGATGTACACTTGATTGGGCACAATATTAAAAATAAAATTTCTTTAACCTTTTTGTACAAAAAGTAAATAATCTCATAGTATAAAATCATAAAATATAGAGCCGTGAGAAAATTGTGTTTTCAAACTCTGATGTTTTTGTACAAAAAGTAAACAGTCTCGTAGTATACAATCAGAAAAGAAAAAGCCGTAAGAAAATTGTGTTTTCAATAATTTAAATTGTGTTTTACATCCTAAGCTTTACGGAAAAAAGAATAGAAAATTTAGATACTCCCAAAATCAATTTTCTAAACATCTTAACCCCCTACTGCTTTTTGTATCGTACCCTAAACTTCAATAGTATTTTTTTTTGCATTGTCCCCCAATAAAAAAAGTCAATAAATTTGGACCAAAATACAATTTTTCTACTCTCTTGCCCAATTCAATTGTTTGTCCACTTGCTATCTTTCTCACTTTCTCTGTGCATCACTCTCCACCTGCCCTCTCTCTCCACCTACCATCTCTCTCTACTCGTCCTCTCTCTATCCGCCTTCGCTCTGTCTCTCTCTTTGCTTTCTCTCTCTTTGCCCTCTCTCTCTCCCATTCTCTTTCTCTCTCTTTGCCCTCTTTCTCTCATTCTCTCTCTCTTTGCTTTCTCTCTCTTTGCCCTCTCTTTCTCATTCTCTTTCTTCCCTCCTCTCTCTCTCTACTCTCTCTCTCTCTATCTTTTTCTCTCTCAAGCTGCACGGAAGGGTGCATCTCTCGACTGTAAGGAGGTCTTTCTCTCTCTCTCTACAAATTTGGATTGATTTCTTGGGTGTCGATTTTGTTCCAGTTCTTTCTCTCGTTGGAACAAACTTTCTCTTTGGAAGTAACCTAGGTCTATGGGATTGCCAACAAGTTAGGGTTTCTTATTAAGCTTTCTAAGTACTTTATTCTAGTAAGAAATGGCGGATTTTGGAATTGATGATAAAGTAACCTATTTACAAACCATTACAGGTGTTGGGGACCTCACTCTCTTACAGAGATCCTTGAAACCCACGGTTGGGATCTTTAGCTCGCCATCTATTCATTTACTTCTTTTTTTGACCTCTATTACTCCCTCTGATTTGAACAGGAAGCCCTTAGGATTAGGATTTTAAGAGCCCGGATTCGGGGATGAAGCTGGGGTTTCCAATAATGGAGAAGTAGAGTTTGTTCTATAGCCTAATTTTCCTAGTATTGCATGGAAGGTCATAAAGCTATTGTTTTCTCTGATGGAGTTTAGGATTAATGGCACGGGCAAATTGGGTTTGGTTTATGGGCAGCAGGCGAGGCTTTTTCATACGACATAGGTGCTCTCCATTGGGCTTTGCGGAATGAGGGTCGAGAGGAGAATTCATGTAGACAGAGAAATAGAGAGACGGTGGGGGAGAGAGGGAGAAAAGTCTGATAGAGAATGAGAGAGGCCGGGTAGAGAGAGTGATGGCGGGTGGAGAGAGAAAAAGTAAGAGAGAACATTTCACTAAAAAATTGAAAAGGGCAAAAGAGAGAAAAAAGGTAATTTGGTTTCAAAATTATTAATTTTTTTGACCGAGGAGTCAATGCAAGAAAAAATATTATTGGATTTAGGGTGTGTGATATAAAAAATACTTGGGGGTAAGATCCCTAAGAAATTAATTTTAAATGGCATTTAATTTTTTTTCAAAAAAAAAAATAAATTAAGGTAACTTCCAATCTCAAGATTCGTGATGGACTTTTCAGTTCCAAAAACTGGAACTAAATGTTTCTCATAATTATTTATTTCTCCTGTATCTTCTTAATTGAAGTACTCTTCCGTACAAGCTTTGGTGCTGTATTTATGTCGATAGCACATGAAATAAATAGCAAGAACACCCCTTCCAGAAAATAATTATTGTGTGAAAAAATGAGATGACTTGTCTAGCCCCAAACAAGACAACAAAAAGGGAAATAATTATCTAAGCGTTAGAAACTTTTTACAAAATCAAACAAGGGATCAAATGGTCAGAGGTTATTTCTTTTCTTTTCTTTTATTTCACTTCGATAACTTCTCAAAAAAAAAAAAAAATTCACAATCGCTCTTGTTCAGTATTAAAAAGGACAATCAATTATGGACGTTTTAGTAATTTGACCGCTAAAATGCCCTCTACCTGAAAGATAAAACTACCCCTAGTTGTTCCTCATGATACATGAGGAACACACTCTTCAAGATTAGTAATGATACATAAGCAACACACTCTTCAAGATTAGTAATGAGGAGCGATTAAAAGTACTTTTATCATTTGATATATGCAAGGCATTTGGGTGCTAAAAACAAAAATACCCTAAGTTGTTTCTCATTTTTATTCTTAAATGATGTATTTTTTATTTGTAACACTGAATAAGCGTGAGTATTTTTTATGTTAAGTTGGAGACTCTTGGGTCCAATTACTAAACTATTCATGATTTTCCTCCTCAATTCTAAACAACCACAATTTAAGAATTTTTTATTTCTTTCAATAGGTCCCTAACTGAAATTAAAAAGAAAAAGTAATACTCAAACGTTACTTATGATCATTTGATCGCTTTAATGATTTTGTAAGATATTTCAACATCTTATATTATATTTTCCAAAAAAGATTTTGTAAGATGTTTCAACATCTTATATTATATTTTCCAAAAAAAAAAAATAGAGAGTAACTTGATTGCCTTGAGAGAGAGAGAGAAAGAGAGTCTCATTTATTTCTTTATTACTTTTCTACTGTCATTTGTTTCTTTATTATTAATTAACTTTCTTTTATATGGTTAAACAAGCTAAAGTAATTTGGTTTTCAAACTTGAAACCATTGTTTCAAAACCCATTGATTTGGAACGGGAATCACCAATGTAGATTGAAAACCAGCTGGGATCGATGTGATTTTGGGAAGGTACCAGCATTGGTCCAGTCCCCCCCAACACCTCCTTTGCATCTTTTTTTTTCCTTTTTTAAGTTTATCTAATTATTTATTGAGTCCCCCCTAATTTTCAGCAAAAGCCCCTAATTTTAATTATTATTTTTCTAGCATTTTTTTTTAGATCACTAACTCAAATCGGTAAACCATCCCACCAATCTAGGTTTTGAAAAATTGCTTGAAACAATTGTCTAACTTTGATTAACCACAAAGAATAAATATAATAATAAAAAATAAATTTATCTAGATATCTATGCAAAATGAACTATTTAAGATTCTACCTACATTCTTTGATTTAATTTTAAAATATCTATCAAAAGATAAATAATCATAAGTTAGAATCGTTGCAATTGCGTATCAAAAGATGAATAGGTGTTCACTTCTAAGTTCTAAATATTATAATAAAGAAAAATTGTTTCATGAGGTGGGGGACGCATTTCTACATCCCCCAAAGGTATAAATCATCTATTTTAAAGATGGATACAAATGGGCAGTCCATCTAAAAATAGTTGAAACTAACTAACGGTTCAGACGTTTTTTTTATAAAACTATTATTTTTTTCTTAAAAAACTTATTTATTTTCCCATATTCATGATTTTCATGTTAGAGATTATATATCCTTAAAAGTGGTCCAAAAATCCATCTCAAACATCGATTTTTAAGAGGGGACTCATTTCTACATGTTCATGTAGAAACTGTGTCCTATAATAAAATCCTTATAAAAAACATGAATAGTGTAACACTAAATTTATTGAAATTTTGATAGAAATGTATATAAAGAAACCATTTACTTTTAGTACAAGGAGATTACAAATATTCTTATCAGTCAAATTTCAAATCAAGTAGTTGTAAGAACATCATTGACTAGATCCAAAGTTAAAAAAAAAAACAAAATTGAATTTCAAAACACACTCCAAGCCATCCAATTTGATATCTAATGAGAAGAAGTAATATTTTACAATTCCAATTTTAATAGTCGCCATAGAGAACATGTTCACCATGAAAGATATTGGAGAGTGCCCATTTACGTCATGGGAAAGGTTTCTATATTTTTCCGACAACATAGAAGATTTATGCTTCCCCTACCATCGAGCCGTCCAATTTTGATCAAAAGAGCCACCCACCGTTTGATCTTAAATCCGACATCTCAAAGTATTTTATTTTTAATTTTTTTTATAAAAATTATATGAATATGAAATTTAGTACGTACCATCTTCTCATTAGGGCGCACCTATAAAAAATATTAAAAATAATTTTTCGATAAAATATAATGACCAAAATATTTTTTGAATCTTTCAGGGGTATTTTGATCATTTTATTTTATTGAAAATATGTTTTTTATATTTTTCGCTAGTGCAGGTTTAATGTTAGGATATGGATATCTCTGGTTCTCGATGTGTTCTTCTAAGCATTGGCGTTTTTCTTTCAGGTAAGCAATGTCATCGTTGCCTTCACTAGTTGACTCCATTGGGGAAGAAAAAGGACAGAGGGTGTGGTGTTTCTCACTCCACAGATCAGGGGCCCTGCAACGCAGACGATAAGAGTTTGGCCACCTCACAGCCTACGATTGAGATTGAGGAACCTAGCTCTGATACCATGTTAGAATTTGTGAGAGTATAATGGATAATGGAGAGAGAAGAAGAGAGAATACAACATTTATATAGTTCAGGCCGAAGCTCTACGTAATCCCGTTTGATGTTCAAATTTTTCGTTCCTGGATGATGATCATGTTTTCCGTTACGTGATCACGTTTGATGATGGAGCTTTCCGTTACTCCATCCTTTGTGATGATCGAGTTTACTCTATCCTGGTTGATGATCGAATTTCTCGATCCTAGATGATGATCAAGTTTTTCGTTACTTGATCATGTTTGATGATGGAGTTTTTCATTACTCCATCATGTATGATGATCAGGTTTACTCGATCTTGTCCCCGTCAGATGCCTATGTTTCAATGATTGAGTGTTTCGTTACTCAATCGTGTTGAATGATGATTGAGTGTTCCATTACTCAATCTTGTTGGATGATGGAGTTTTCGTTGCTCCATCCTGTGAGATGATCAAATTTCTTTCCGTTATTCGATCATGTCTTTTAATCGAGTTTTTCGTTACTTGATTTCGAATGTTTTTGGGATGGAGACCACTACTTCTATCGATCACGCCTTGCACCTGCAGATCGAACGTAATTCTTTAAGCAACTTCCTACTGTGCAAACTCCAACTGTTTTGTGCCAAAGCATCTTGAGTTTGGGGGGAGTGTTAGGATATGGATATCTCTGGTTCATATTGATGTACATCATTATGGATGTATGGGTATATATCTCTTGATATGATTAGGTATCTAGAAGATAAGAAGAGACCAAGTCAAAGTTCTTTAGTCATTAAGTTAGTTTGATGATAAGGCCTCCTACTATTTACCTGTATCTCCAAGAATCATACCATATTTATCTCTTGTAATTGTGTGATTGTCCTCTATATATAGATGTACTTATTGATGTAAACATTCATCCAAAATAGTGAAGATGTAGCCAATTGAGCCTTGAATCCGTAGACGTAAGGCTTCGGCCTGAACCCCATAATGTTGTGTTATCTCTTTTTCTCTCTCCATTCTCCATTATACTCCCACGAATTCTAACATTTAATAGAGGATTGGACGTCAAAACTTTGGTATCAAAATAGTTTATAGGAAAAAATTTAAAATAAAATAGTGTAGAGACGTGACATTGTGATTGGGACAATCTTAGCCCTCCATTCAGAATGGACGGTTGGATAAAGGGGAAGTATATAAGTTTTATGCTGTAGGAAAAACCTAGAAAGCTTGCCCCCATATTGATGATTATGGGGAGAGCTCTTTGGCATATGTTAAAATTTCCCCACTAGATTGGGAAATTTAATTCAGTCAACTCACTTTGTAATTAAATAACAAAGCATCAAACTAAAAGAAAATAAAACATGAAAGGCGTGGATATGGTCCACGTCGTGTAGCACGTTCGGCTATGATACACAATTTTAGCCCTTTCACTGGAAATAGAGTTTAGTTGGTTGTTTCATAGATTTTTTTTTGTTTTGTACCTCTATAAATGGTACAAACCATGAGAAGTGAAATGCATGGTGCAAAAAAGAAATTAAAAAATGAAATAATTTATATAAGGTTGTAATTTTAAAATATAGAAATAAAGATGCACCTCAAAAATCCATTGAAAATGGTAGTTTTAATGTTGAAAAACTCTCTAATTGATCATCTCGACATCGAGATGTATGAATATGAAAAGAAAAAAAGATTTTGAGTCTAAGAGATAGTGCATCTTGCAACGTTATCTACACCGTCCATTTTCAACTTTTTTATATATTTATAGATCTACTTTATTTTAACCATTTTTGAAGTTTAAAATTTATAATTAGATATCAAAATAGATTTTGAGATAATCTTAAGATTTTTTTACATGAAAATTACATGTTATGATAAAATTTGGAGGTACGCCTTAATTGGATTGTTTAAAGTTACAACCTTATAGAAACCACACCTTTTAAAAAATGTTGTATAAAGTGTCAAGGCGCACTTTTAGAGCTCGTCAAAAGATGTAATTTTGGTGTGGAAAATTTCAATGATGACCTAAAAGTCTACTTCACATCTAATTATGAAATTTAAAACTCAAAAAGTGGTAAGGATCAAGCAAATATACAGACAGATGAAAATTCTGAGAATTGACGGTCTAGATAATGCATATTACAAGATGTACAAGTTTTTGTACTGTATTTTTTTTTCATATTCATACATCTTGAGGTCGAGATGATTAATGAGGGGTTTTTAGCATCAGAATAACATTTTTCGATGGAATTTTGAGATGTAACTTTTTTCTACATTCTAAGGTTACAGCCTTATATGAACTTTTTCTTTAAAAAGGACGAGGTTTACTATTTATATTGCACGCACTACTAAATTTTACCTATAGATGTATTTTGGATGTTGGAAATCTTATGATGGCATGAAAATCTATTTCTATCGCTAGTTACTAAAATTTGAATTCTTAAATTGGTACAAACAAACATATCTATAAACACTTGAAAATCTTGAAATAAGACAGTTTAGATAACTCGTTATAAGATACGCTATTTTTAGAACTTGAAATTATTTTCCTCTTCATATCCCTATAACTCGAGGTAGAGATGACCAATTGGAAGGTTTTCCAATGTTTGAACATTCTCTTGTAGATGATTTTTGAGCGGCATCTTATTTCAATAGTATATGGTTGATAAACATTTGTTTCTAGTATTTTTGTGTCTAAGCATTATTTATTACCCATATTCAATTTGAGATGGATCTGAGACGGGAGACATGTATAAATATGTGCGTCGTCGGACAAACCAACTTCACCCAAATAAGAAAAGTTATGGTTAACTATAGTCTTAGAACTAGAGGATCACCTAGTTTATGTAGAATCAGGTAGTTTGTATCGAACCTGTCCAGTTCATTGTAAAACAATCAAGTGTTTTCCTGGGGCATGTTTTTTTTGCTTTTTTGTTTTTTCCTTCACCATTTAACAGTGTATTTTTTAATTTATATTAGAATCGGTTAGGACTGAATCGAATCCAAGATGGAATGGGTCCCACCCCAACTCCCCCCTAAAACTTCATGAAAATAAATAAATCAAAATATCCCTGAAACTTTCAGGGGTATTTTGATTAATTTATTTTTTGTGGATAATTTGTTAAATATTTTTATTAAGTGTGTCATGATAAAAAGAATGGACGCCTCAAATTTCATATAGTTTGGATTTGTAGAAAAAATATTAAAATTACATTATGAGATGAGGTTATGACCATCAGATCGACTTAGATTCAATCTGGGCCATTGGGCTTATACTATTCCATCAGCTCATAGGTTGAGCTAATAACTTAGCAGTCATAACTCGCGTCTATTAAGAGGAGTGAATTAGTTCAAATAGAAGGCTAAAAAAAGACAAAAGATAAACTCAAAAGGACATGATTGAAAGTAGTGAGAAACTATATGGAGATTTATGGCCTCATTGAGGATATAACCCTTAATAGAGCAGAATAGTGAATCGGGATTCATGTAGCCGACCCCAAATAGTTGGAAAAAGGTTCTGACGATGATGATGATACCATTGAAAACATTTTTCATAGTGGAATTGCAATATCGTAAATAATTAGGCTATTATAAATTTTATCGAGCAGCAATAGCACACTTCCACATAAGCATTTGTACATATACTCCCTTAAGCAAGAAACTTAATTAGGAGTATTTTCTAAAGTTCGAGAATCCATTGTTAATATTTTTGGTTTTTGTAGAATAGTTTATTGTATCTCAAAATGATATAATGTTTTGAGTGGTTTTTCTAAATTTTTTAATTTGTAGAAAAATTAAGTGTAGGTTTTTATTCCCACATTGAAGAGAAGAGTATGATTTGAGTGTTATTTAAATGTGATCTTTTTTATATTTTATGTTCTTAGAACAAAAGTAGGATTGATGGTACATGTGCGGAGTTAAGACCATAAAGCATAAGACAAATACAAATTCAATCCAAAATTTGGGGTCCCAGGAGTATTTATATATCACTTGAGAATCTTTTTTTTTTTTTTTCTTTTTATTATTATTATGGGTCAATGGGAAGAGGATCGCTTATAAAAATTGAGCCTAAGATGTAGCGTTGCAAATTGTCAAGCTATAGCCGGTTAAGCCCATGCTATACTTTTTTGCCTAACCTTTTGGCTTATTATATGATTGTATATAAAGTTTGGCTTAACATTTAATGCAAAGCCGGTTCCTATGAAAGGCATAAAAAATAAAGCACTTAGGTGGTTCATCACAAGGAATAGCATAAAGGAATGAGGATATCCACTCTTATTTTTATATTTTTTTAAAATTTGGCGGAAATTTCTATCCTTGATCGATCCCCTCATGGCGACTATGGCCACTAGAAGACGATCAGAGAAAATTGCCCCATGTGCGTGAGAGAGAGGAGAGATGGACGTAGCTTGAAAATTTCCCCCTCCTTGCGTTTGGGTTCGGTGGAAAAGTTAGAGCACTTTCCTCCCTCACCAATCCCACTTCAAGGAAAGGGCTGACATACTTAGTCGCCACGTTGTGTTTTCGATCCTACCACTATCATCTGACGCTTTCAAAAAACTAACTCTCAAATTAATTTGAAAAGACAGGTAGGAATTTATTTTTTCTATTAAATTACTCAAAAAAAAAAAAACTAATTTATATGAAAATACGAGTAGGGGCTTGTCTATTCAATTGAATTACCCCTAAAAACAAAAAACGCCCTCTTCAAGGTGGGCTAGAGCTGGCTCTCTTTATCAACTGCTCAATTTCATATACGTAGGTTAAGGGTGATTATTATTTGTATATCATGGCTTATACAAGCGTATATTTTTCTTTTATTATGTGGTAGTATATATAATGGTATTATTATTTATTTTGATATATGGAGATCACAATCATCATTGACCATTAAATTTAAAATTAAGTGATTGAATGTGTGTCATTGTTTGGACAAATAATCCAAAATAAAATTTCTCAAATTTTGTAATACACTTTCATTTATTGGATTTCACATCTCGCGACTAAATGATTTACGACATTCTAGTACTAAAAATAAATAGTCTCACAGTATAAAATCCCTTAATATATTCCCAATTTTCATGAAATACGGAGGAAGCATTTCATCACCATCCAACATTGTGCAAATGGTGATAGAGAGGGATTTTATTGATGGGGGAGTGAAACATACCTTGTGTATCTCCACCACCATCCATCTCTTGAGTGGACAGAGATGGACCAAAGGACTACCCACGTTTTCATAATCCGCAAGACGATAATTGAAATTTTGCCAACCCCAAATTCGGAAAAACCTAAAACGTGACGGCGAAAGGTAAAAATGACAGGACATAAGACCATCAGAAGGGACAAAATCGAAATTTAGAAATGACCAGAGTTCGGACTCACCTGTCGTTGTCGAAGTTATGTGGGGCCGCTTCGAATTTTTGAAAATTTCGCGTTGGTCTCCCCACTCTGACCATGTCTGAAATCCTTCAAAATAGGAAGAGGGAGAGCTCTTTCCCGTTCATGGTGGTCTTTGCAAATAGCTTATCCTGAAACCCTAAAAACATATAAAGTCAAATACGATTTAATGGCGGTCTCTGCGTTTTGAAACCCTAGAAAACCAGAGAGGGATCTTGCTTTGACATCGTGGAATCAAGTAGGAAAGAAGCTCTCTTTAACCTTTGAAAACCAACGTGATTTTGTTCATTTATTTATTTTAATGGAATTGCAAACACTGAAGGAAACGCTCTGAAAATTGGGAAACAGGGAGGTCTGGTTTAATGGCGGACGTTGTGAAGACGACATGGCACCAATATCTGTTGCAACTGCAACTTCATCCTTTGAGAACAAAGGTTTCTTGAGAGTTCTTTCTTCTTTTTTTTCATTTCAAAATTCGGATTTTGATGTTTTCTAGATCTTTTGATTTCATTTTTTTAAAATTTTCTGCAGGCTATCACTGCTGGTTGTTTGGCTGGATGTAGTGATTTCATGGCTCAGAAGATCTCTGGTTTAAAGAAGCTTCAGTTGAGGAGGCTTCTTCTTGTAATGGTAGGTTGATGAGTAAAGGCTAAAGCATGATTTGATTGTAATTCATTTTGTTTTTTGTCTTTTCCTTTTCTCTCTATCTTTATAATTTAGAAGCTTTCTATTTGTTCTGTGTTTTTAACTTTATTTTCCTTTTCATCATATGAAAGATTGTTCGTATTTAGAGTTAGTGAGACTATTCTGCGTTATCAGGTTAAAGACTGTAAAATTATCGCTTTTGAGTTGGTTGTTTATTTTATTTGGTTTCAATTTCCTTTCTTTTTTTTGCCAGTTGTTGAAAGGAAGTAATTTTGTACATGTTGAAATCCTTTTTTCTCTTCTAAGTTTCATCCTTTTTGAAATGTAATTTTTGGATAATCTTTATTGAGGAACTTCAAACGCCGCGGCGAATCCTCATGTAGAATGAACATGAAGATCAAAGAGTTTTTCCCTTATTAATAGTTTCTGAATAATTGGTTAACATTATACCTGAATTGGGATTATTTTATCTGACTAGAATTCTATAGAGAATTCTTGGATTCCATGTTTTCTGAACTCTTTCTATTTCTCTTTTGTTAAGACCACTTTTAATCATCATTTATTGGAATTGGATTTTCCTGAATTCAAAAGTGATTGCATTTAATACCTGTTAAATGGTTTTTCATCCAAAGTTGATCAGAACAGGAACTTTTGTGGTATTTGATTTCTCTATTTATTTATTTTTCTTTTCTTTTTTTTTGTTTATTTATTTGGATTTTCCATTGTTTTCCTTGTTCGAGACTTTTACTGGGGCTAATTCTTATTTTATACACCTTTACATATATTTTCATGTTAAGGGGACTATGTTTTGCAGATTTGGTTCTTTTTTGTTGTGCTAAAATAAGTGAAAGGGAAATAAGTGAAAGGGACATGCTTGTAGTAATTCTGTATACTGGACTACAGTCTGACTGTGAGTAAACTGGAATTGTTGGGGAATGAAGCTTGGGCTTGCCCACTCCCTTCCCGTGCTTTCCTTTGAGTTACATCTTTGGCTATCATGAATTGAAAATTTGAAACGAGAAAGTGATTCTGTCTTATACTTTATATGGTTGCCTCCTCCTCTCTTGGTTTTTACATTTCTTTTATATGAAATGGAAGTATAAAAGTTTGTGATTGTGTAAGGAGGCATCAATAAAATTGAACATTCTTCTGTTGTTTTTGTCTACTAGAATTCGAAATTATTTCAAATTGTGGACTCGGGCTCGGACTCACCAGGATTCTGAGCCTGAGCAAATCAGAGAATCCGGCAAGTCATAGTCAGAGACCCTAGGCTTGGGAGCCTTCTCCAATTTTTTGCAGACTCCCTCTGGAATTGCTAGGGTCCCGAAAGCATGCCGATTCAGGCAATTCTGAGTTGGCATGGCAGTTTTTTTATTTCTGGTTTTGAGTATAAGGCATTCTTTTCTGAATGCAGCTATATGGTTTTGCCTATGGTGGACCTTTTGGGCACTTTCTGCATAAGTTGATGGATATCATATTCAAGGGCAAAAAGGACAGTAAGACAACACTCAAGAAGGTACTGGAATGCCATTTATACTCTATCCATAACTTAATTGGATTTTAGCATTTCTTGAGGGTCTTCTTTCAATAAATTTGCCATGTTTCTGTTGATCGTGTTCTGTAAAAACATACTTGTGAGAAGGGCCAACAAGTACATTGGTGATCTGGGGAATGGGTGCAAAAAGGGCTGTCTAAATTGACATGATTTGGAAAATGAGAATTTGAAAATCCATGGAATAATTGTTTGGAAGATCCTTGAGTTTTTATGAACTAAGAATTCTGGGGTTGATCACATCTATAAATCTAGTGGAAATGAAATCATTTACTTTATAGAAAATAAAATTTGGAGGAAATGCAAGGGAATATGCCAGGGTACTTGGCAGATCTTAAAAAAAAGGGGTAGAAATATATGAGAAATGTAGGTGGAATGTCCTTCATGCACGTGTCTGTGTGTCTTTGTTTGCATGTGTGTGTCTTTGTGTACATGTGTGTGTCTCTGTGCATGTGTGCATTAGCATACACGCTTGTATGTCGGGGGTGGGATGGGGGTTGTGCATGTTTCTGATGAAGTCCAGGCAGGTAACATGATAATACCAGTTTCTGTAATGTTTAATCAGAGACATGTTTTCCCCAAAGTATTGAGTTCATGGAACTTTAGTTTCCTTGACCATCTTTCCAAGTGGTTTGAAAGAAATTATCTTCTTTATTCAGTCTCAATCGGATGATTGCTTGTGAAGATGCATGTACTCACATGCATATGAAATTTAAAAGTTATACGATTGTTTTTTTGGACTGTTTGTCACATGGTTTGTACATGAAATACTGATATGACTTTCTAATTCAGGTACTCGTGGAACAGTTAACTTCAAACCCTTGGAACAACTTCGTCTTCATGATGTATTATGGCCTGGTTGTGGAGAGTAAGTCCTTATCAATCAACCCCTATACTTTCCAATGCAAAATCTTACTGTGGATTACAGAAAGGTGTTGCCTGTTTCTTCTGTTGGCTAGTCAAGTTTGTTGAGGGAGAAAATTCTCTTGAACCTTAGAAAACCAGAGTGAGGGGTTGTGCTGGGGCAACGAGAGCTACAAGCAAGAGGTGGGGACTAGCTTAAGAGGTGGTCTGATCTTATATTGGGTTTCATTGTAGACTAGGTTGTTGTGTGCCTGGTTATCCTATGATGGTTTAGCATCTATCTTCTGTTATTAAAAATAGTACCAGTGAATTGGAACATGGATGACAAGGTGCTGATTTGTCCTGAGATTGTTGGAGGAAGAGTTGTTTGCTGTTGTCATTTTAAATTGCACTTGAAAGGGAGGAGAGATTCTTGAGTTTGTTAGAGAAGGATTCCTGATTTTTGTTAGTCCCCCTTGTTGTGCAGATTGATGGATGTGTTTGAGGATATTCTTGAGATTTCTGGTTTCTAGAAGTTCAATATCTATATACGCTTACAGTGAAGAAGCCAATTTAGATGCAGATACCCTAGCTCATTTTTGGTTACTAGGGTGGATTGTGTTCTCAGCTTATTTTTCGCTACAATATGATTGTAACGTTTTCATGTGCTATGTTTCTCATACATGTTTCTATTAATAAATTTTTGTTACTACAACAAACAACTCAAAGGCATTTGAATGAGTTATTCATTCATGCATTTCCCATTTTGATATTTTAAAATTTATTACTTGCTCTATGAGGGATCAAAAGTTTCCAAGTACTCACCTGGAGGAATACCTTCTTCTTTTTTTATTTTGTTGTTGTTTGTCATGAAATACTCTCTCTCTCTCTCTCTCTCTCTCTCTCTCTCTCTCACTCAAGAAGTATCTCACTATCTTATCATCCTCATCATATCTCGCCTCTCACCAAGCTTACAATGTACCATCTTTCTTGACATCTAGGAAGATCATTTGGATTAGTCAAGAATAAAGTAAAGAAAGACTATCCCTCTGTTCAATTGATGTCTTGGAGGGTATGCAGTTCTGATCTTGTCTTTAGCATATTTTCCTGCCAATAATTTCGTATTGCATTGTCTTTTTTAGATATTATATTGAACTGATCATTGTAAACATGCCTTGGCAGTTTTGGCCAATAGTTGGTTGGGTGAACTATACCTACGTGCCCTTACAATTCCGTGTTCTCTTCCACAGCTTTGTTGCGTCATGCTGGTGAGTAGTCTTTAATACACTGTCCTTGTTCCAAATCTAAACCACCCATTTTATCCCTTTTTTATTTTGTTCTGTTTTCTTACAAAAAAAAGTCTCTCTCTCTCTCCCT
>NW_006500337.1:2547616-2625983 GCF_000471905.2 Amborella trichopoda | reverse complement strand
TCTGTGTGTAGTACGTTACTTACTACTATCTCGTTCTACTACTAACCTACCTACTTACTTACCTTTTACTTTTACGTTTCTTTCGTTTCTTACTAAACGTAACTACTACTCTCTCTCTCTCTCTCTCTCTCTCTCTCTCTCTCTCTCTCACACACACACACACACACACACACACACACACACACACTGGTTTGGAATTAATCCTTTAAAGTTGTATCCCAACCCAAATAACAAGCACTACCTCTGCCCAAAACCGATTTGCATTAGGTGGGCTATTTGATTTCTAAGAGTTGATATACCATAACATACTTTACTACCAGTGGTTTAAAATACGGATTGGCCCTTCACGGTACCGATCCAGATTTGGCCAAATTAGGCAATCCAGATCTGCTGAATCGACAATCCAACCCAAAAAAAAGGAAAATGAAAAAAAGAAAAGAAAAAAGGTTAATAAATGATTTACCCCAATCTATAATTTGTTTGTTTGATGTTTTAAATCATCAAACAAACATATTACAGGAAGGGATCAATCGGTTTTAAAATGGTTAAGGTAGATTCCTGGTTATGGGAGGGAATCATCCTGTTGACCCTCCAAATCCATTCTGGATCTGGACGGGTGATTTTTAAAACATTGTTTACTACTAAAGGAGTATCCTATAGGATGTGGATTCATGTATGTTAATAATTATCTTTTGTTTGAATGAGCTTTTTATTGGTTTGGAATTTCATTGAAGAGGTCTTATTCAATCAATTCATTGACGTTACTCCACCTGTTCCCCACCTTTTTCTTTCTTATTAATCCTGACTGGTTCTGACCTGAATTCAGTATTTTTACGAATGGAACCTGCATTTAATGATTTATGAACGGTATCAAGGCTACATATTCCACACAGCAAAAAATCAAAAGATTGATTCTGTGACGAATAATGGTTCTTGGAAACATTTGTTCTCTTCATTTATTCCTTGTATTCTCTTCCCTGCGCCTCCTATTGGGTACATTCATATATGTAGTAGCCAATAGGAAGCTTGGCATAGTCACAACATTGCTATTTCCATTGAATCAAATCACTAATGCGATAGAGGGATCCAATTAATTTCTGATATATTGTCGAATGATAAAAGATAGTAAAAACAAGCAAAGGTCTCTTTTTAGCTATTTCATTTTTCTAATTGCTTGTTTCTTCCTTTATTCCAATGGGGTAAAAAGGGAAATGCTTGAGATCTTCATTGTCCGTTCCAGTTTTTCATGCACTAATCGTGATAGCAACTAGTCAATAGTAGTTTGTTATAAGGGTTGGATTGACCAGATGTCCCTGAAATGTGTGTTCTGTTTTTATCTTTTCCATCCATCTCCAAATACTATCTTTGAGTCTTTTATTTGAGTTTGTGTTAATTTTCATTTTCGTAAGTCAATATTGATTTACTCATATTGCTTTCTTTTTATCATTTTGTTGCTTTTTTTTTTCAGGGGAATATATCTGAATCTGCGTGCTCGGTCTGCTCTTGCTGCCATAAAGAATGCATAAATATTGGTACCATAAATGCTTAGTTATGAAACTTTCTTTTTTAGAGTGGGTTTTCTGATTATTTAGTAGTGGGATTGCCATGAATGGCGTTGGTGATATTTTTAGTTAAAAGTGTGGAAAAAAGATCTCCCCATGGGAAATATAAACTTTGTTCCTGTTGAAATTTTGTGTTTTTAATTATTTGTTATTGAAATATCGTGGAATAAATGTAGAAAATTAGGAGGTTATCTTATATATTTGTTTCTAGTTGGATGATCATTGTGCTATTATCGTTCTTAGATGGAAAAATTTCATCTGAACCATCCATCTAAATGGATTATAGACTATCTGAATCATGCGATAAATGATATCCCGGGCAAGTGAGTGCTACCTCTCTCTCTCTCTCTCTCAAGTGCTGAAAATAATGTAATGGGGGAGTATGCTCTGCAGAGCCTGTTGGTTTTCAGGTAAGTGGGTGCTGCTGCTCATCTCTCTCTCTTGTCACCTCCATCACAGCCTTACCTCTTACGACTGCAGTCTCCCTCTGACCCACCACCAAAACAGCCTTACTGTTACTCCCCTGAGCACCACCTCTTGTGACTGCATTTTCACCTTGGAGCTACCTTTACCGCTACCGCTATCATTCCCACCTCACTCACACCACTGCCGCTGCCACCACCTCGCTGCCCTTCCATTGCAACACCGAGACAATTATGGCTCACTTCTGCCGCACCCTTGTTAACTTGGCAAAAAAAGAAGAAAGAAACCAGTTTTACCTGCATATATAGATGACTGGGGATTTGTTTGGCCTTGTAAACAGGGACTAAGCTTCACTAGATTCACTAGATTGGAGACATTGGACTAATTTAATGAGAAAGAAACCAACCATTCCTGAATCAGATGTGAACCTGGATATTTGCTATTCCAATAAAACTTGTCTTTTCTCTAAAAGTCCTGCAACACTTTACTTGATGTTTTCGTTTGAAGGGTGTGTAAGATTTGTCATGATCTATGGAAATGCAAGATTTGTCGTGATGTATTACTTTGAAGGACAAGTAGGATTTGAACATTTCTTCAAAAGGTGTTTTTGGAAGAACTCTACAATTATTATGAGATGTATAGGTCAATTATCGTTTGTCAGTAAAAACTGTATTTTGTTTAAATTGATACCAGCTTTTAGATTTTTGTCACTTACCAAAAAAAAAAAGCTTTTAGATTTTTGTCTCTTTGCAAACTAAGAAAACTATTTAGCGCTTGCACAGTTGGTGACAATTATTGTTGTCGGGATGTTGTCAGCAAGGGTTTTTATCAGGATATTTTCGAGATCAGAAATTTATTTGATATTTAAAATATTGAAGACGTATTTCCTTTGAATATTTCTTAAAATATCTCATCATCATCATACCTTGTTATAAGTTCCGGTTTCTTTTTTCACTAACCATTATCAACAATAGATATCTTTTCGAAGAGAAAGGGGAAAAGAAAATTATCAATAATAGATATCTTTTCAAGGAGAAAGGAAAAAAAAGAAAAGAAAATGCTGCATAAGAGTTGATACAATACCAAAGAGGATCACCTTGGAGAAAACCAAAATAGAACTTGTTCATATGAAGAAAATAGACACTTAAATAGTATTATATAATTTTAAAATCAAGATCAATATTTTTTATTTATTTTATTTTTATATATTAACAGTGGGAATGAAGGCTGGGACGTTATTGTTGAGGCCAAAACCAACCATTTTTAAGTTGCAATATGCTCGTTGATGGCTCAAATGATCACCTCTCACTCTCGATGCACAAGCAACTCGTTGTTACGTCCTAATTTTATACAAGAAGTAATAGTTACATGGAAAATAACTCAATGGACTACTGCAGGCCCTTTATTTAAGGGTATGGTTTGCAACAATCAAAGGAAGGTGCACTTCCAAATTTTATCATAAGGTATAATTTTGGCGTCAAAAATTCTTATAATGCCCTGAACTTCCATTTTTATCTTTAATTTTAGACTCTAAAAAATAGATCAAATCAAGTAAATCTATGAAAACATGAAAATATTAAAAATGGATTGTCTATATATTGTTTTGCAAGATGCACTATTTTTATGACTCAAGAGTTTTTTCTTTTTATTCATACATTTTGATATTGAGGTGATCAATTCTTGACCAATGCTTACTCTTTTGAGAAAGAGAAGAAGAGAAAGAAATTGATATCATAGAGGTAATCATGTATTTTTTCCTTTCTTGATCTTAAATCTTCAAGTTACTCTTATTTGAATTTGAGAATAACTATTGTAATTCTTTTATGGGTGCGGTTTGTACGAGGTTGATGCCCTAAACAATCAAAGGAAGATCGCACCTTCAAACAATGCCAAAATATGTTGTTTTAGTATCATAAATCTTTATGATGAGCTAAAAATTTATTTTCATTCTAATTATGAAATTTAAATATTAAAAAATAATGTAGATCGAGTAGATCTATTAACTCTTGAAAAACTTGAAAATTGATGGTCAAGATTATACATCACAAGATGTACTATTTCCAAGACTTGAAATCTATTTTTTCTCATGTTTATAAATATTAAGGCCTAGATAATCTAATTGAGGGTTTCTCAGCATCAAAACAACCTCTTGTGAATTTTGATTGTTGAGAGCCTTGCTCTTATATAAACTTTTTCTTTTATTGCTTAGTGGATTTTAACTGTAGTGCCCCATTATTTTTTCCCTTTTTTGAAGGTTTTTTCACGTATATTTTAGTTTTGTGGTTGATTTTTAATCATGTGCAAATTTGCATATTTTATATCATTGCAGTTTAATAAATATTTAAAAATAAGTCTTATTTCTCTTTGATTCACGCATAGATGGGAAGACACAATTTCCTAATAAGTCATATCACAAGCCTAGTTAGATACCTTTCTTTTTCCAAGAAAACAGGAAGAAAAAAAATGTGTGTGAATCACGGAGACAAACATAAGCACGATGATTAGCCTGAACAAAAATAATTGGTTGATTTGAAAAAGTTAAAATAGAAGATTGTCTATATTGCAAAGATTTATATGCTCTCATTGACGGTGATGGAGCCAAACCAAAAGAAATGACATGTGAGGAGTAAAAGAACCTACATTAGAAGACGTCAAATGAAACTTCGGCATATTCTCTATAGAAGAATTTTGAAGGGTTGTACAAAAAAAAAGACAATCGGTGATAAAGCTTTGTTAATATGAAAGCTAGTATGTTTGAAGTTTAAAGTGGATGCTTTAATCGCAAAGCATTTAAATGAAACAATGAGAATAACAAATTGATAAGATAGACGATATTGAAAAGCTTCAATTATCACTTTTCATTAAGGAAGAGTGGTGTTTAAATACAAATTGTTCAAAAATGGTGAATGACTAGTCCCTTGATTGTAGGGATTTTCTAACAATAGCTAGTTATCCTAATAATACACAGCTAAAATACGGTTTACAATAGTTGTAGATATACACGGTTAGGAGGTTGAGTCTTCTTCGGACATGGTTAGACTGAATCTTCTTCTGTCACGATTAGACTGAATCTTCTTCTGTCACGATTAGGAGGTTGAGTCCTCATCGACTGATGTGGCAGGCCATGTTACGCGATGCTCTACGACAGGTTACATTACTTATCTTGGGGCCAACCCAGTGTCGTGGCGAATGAAGAAACAATTTACTGTCTCACGTTCATCAGCATAGGTTGAATACCACTCCATGGCCACCACTGCCTGTGAGTTAACATGGATGAAAACATTATTTTCAGATTTGGGCATCCATCATCCTCAACTAATGCATCTCCACTGTGACAATCAACCGCTCTTCACATCACCGCAAGTCCAATTTTTCACGAGAGTACGAAACACATTGAGATCGATTGCCATCAAATCCGAGAAAAGATCCAGAAAGGGCTAATCTGTACTTCTCATAACTCCACCGAACTTCAACTTGCAGATATTTTTACTAAGGCACTCGGCAACGCTCAATTTCATTTTCTATTAAGCAAGCTGGGTGTTCTTCACACTCACACTTCAGCTTGATGGGGAGTATTATAATATGGCTTGCCACATCAGCCGATGAAGACTCAGCCTCCTAATCGTGTCAGAAGAAGACTCAGTCTAATCAGGTTTAAAGAAGACTCAGCCTCCTCACCATGTATATCTACAGCTATTGTAAACCGTATTTTAGCTCTGTATATCTACAGCCTCCTAAAATTGTTTGGAGTAAGAAAATGTTGTATAACGTAAGCTTGACCTAAGGATGGCATGATGGAGGAGAGTCCTTGACGTAATGGATTTTAATCGACAACAGAGCATATATAGTCTTGAAGTTTCTGTGAGTTAACATGAGTGTGAGTGGACCGGCGAAGAATAGGCGGTGGTGATGGGTCGTGATGAAGCACTTGAGGTGATGGCAAATCTGTATGAGAGACTTGAGGTGAGGTAGGAATATGAGGAGCCTCTTTATAACTTGTTTCAATGATGTGTGGAGATAAGTCATGAGTGATGTCAGATCTGGTTTTGGGATGACAGCATGGGTATGAGTTGGGAAAAGTTGTAAATATTTGAATGGGAATTCGTCTTATCTGAAAATAACATCCCTACTGATGTAAATGGTTTTGGTGTCAAGGTCAAACACTATGTCTCCTCGTTGACCCAGGGGGTATCCTACAAAGATGAACTGTTTGGAACATTGATCAAACTTATGGCATTGAGTATCATTGCTATGCACGTAACAAAGACATCCAAACACACGAACATGATCATAGGTAGGTTGTTTTTTTAAGAGAATCTCATAACGAGTTTTTTCAAAGAGAATTGGTGTGGGCATTCGGTTAATTAGGTAACATGCCGTTAAAATACATTCACCCCAAATTTTTATAGGTAGGTTTGCTTGAAATCGCAATGCTCGAGCAACCTTTAAGAGGTGCCGATGTTTGCGTTCATCAATGTCATTTTGTTGTGGGGTATGAACACAGGTTCGTTGATACACAATGCCAAGTTCATTGAATAGGCTTTGCATGACATTGGATAAGAATTCAATTCCATTATCTGTTTGGATTTGACGAACATGATATTGGAACTGATTTTTTACCATTTTAAATAAATGAGATAAAAATTTGTATGTTTCAGACTTGAATCTCATCAAATAAGTCCAAGTAGAACGTGCGCAGTCATCAACAATAGTGAGAAAATAACGTGCTCTAGAGTTTGAAGCAGTGGCATACGGTCCCCAAATATCACAAAGGATTAGTTCAAAAGAAATATCATATTTATTTGAGCTAGAATAAAAAAGTAAACGAGACTGTTTTGCAATGGTGTAAATATCACAGAAATGAACATGACATGAAGAAATATTGTTTAATTTAAAACTAGACAATTTATTTCGAGATGGGTGACCTAGTCTTTTGTGTCAGATCTCAGCAGAGGCAATGGACGAACGGGTCATAGCAACAACAACTGACGGATGAATGAAATGATACAATCCATCACATATTTCCTCCAATCCAATCATTTTCCTTGTGGTCAAGTCCTGAAAGACACAAAAAGTGGGGAGGAAGATGACTGCACAAACTGGTAATTTTACTCACAGATAATAAGTTAAAAGAACAATTTGGCACACAAAGAACATCTTCAAGAGAAACAAAAGGAGATAAGACATTTTTAACAATGTGTGTGACAGTTGTAGTACTACCATCAGGTAAACAAACTGGTTTATTTTGATTGTTGCTAATGGATGTCATGAAAGGTGATAGATGGGGTGTAAAATGATGTGTAGCTCCCGAATCTATCACCCATGAACTTTTAGATAGTTGAGAGACTAAAAAACAACTTTTTATACCTGCAAAGTTGACATTGGAAGGTTAAGAATTGGTGTTCAACAGAAAGAAAAGTTGTTGGTATTGACTTGTAGTGAGAGGTGGCAGAGATGACATTCCTCTTTGTTGTGAAGCATTCAGAGATGTACCAGCTTCAGAAGTGACATTATTAGCACGTCTGCCTCCCTTCTGACGGTTGAAACGTCCATGGGAATTCTGTTTGGGATGACCTTCAGGGTAGCCATGCAGATCGTAACAAGTTTCTCGGGTATGTCCATGTTTGTGGCAGTGAGTATAGTTGGGTCATCCTCTTGGGGGAGAGAACTCTTCGTTCTGTCCATTATTAGACTTGTTGACAGCTAGAGCCGTAGCATCGGCTGATGCCGGTTGACTGACTTGCAGCCCTTCGTGGTTCTCTTCTTGTAGTACAAGTGAGTATACCTTCCCAATGTTGGGTAAGGGCTTCATGACGAGGATTTGTGTTCGAATGGTCCCAAAAGACTTATTCAACCCCATGAGAAATTGATAGACTCTCTCAGTTTGTTGATATTCTTGTAGTTACTTGAAAGAACCACAAATACAGGTGGGTATCTTGGAATATGAGCCCAGTTCATCCCACAATAGTTTTAGAAAAGAGAAATATGCAACAATTGGCAATCGTTCTTGTTGCAAAGTGGCAATAGAACGTTTAATTTCATAGATCCTTGGTTCGTTGCCTTGAGAAAAATGGTCCTCAAGGTCCAACCATAGGTCTCGTGCAATCTCTGTATAGACTACATTGTCGGCAAGGTCTTGAACAAGACCATTGTAAAGTCAAGACATGACCATCAAATTGCATCTCTCTCATGCTCTAACTTCAGAAAGTGGAGCAGTTGGTTTGGGAAGAGTGTCATCAATAAAGCACAACTTGTTATTTGCTCCGAGATCAACTCTCATTGCACGTCACCAGGTTCCAAAATTGTCCCCTGTAAGAGTCTGAGAAACAAGGACATTACTTGGGTTGTCAGAGTAGTGCAAGAAAAATAAGAGGATGTGTCGGTAATGGATGAATAGTTGTTGTCGTTATTGTTGGTTGGTTGGACGTCATCATGATTATCAGAGTGCTGGTCGTTGGTGGAAGACATGTTGCTGGTCAACGAAGAACAATATTTGATGATGATGCAAGTGAGACGGGGCGAGCAATGTTGTCAAGCAGTAGGTCCTGCAGTTCAGAAGGCTGTTAACGACAGATTGAAACAAGCAGGAACATACCCTCTAAGCTGTTCTCGAATAGCAGTGAAGGGCTGAGCGTAACTGATTCGTGCAGATATGTTCTACTTATGAGGAAAACAAAAAAAGCATTGTGAGGAAGAAAAAATCTGCAACTACAAAGAAGAATGTACAGATCTCATAATCAAGTAACTATGCTCTGATACCATGATAAGATAGACAATTTGGGAAAGCCTCGATTGCCACTTTTCATTGAGGGAGATTGGTGTTTAAATATAAATTGTACATGAATGGGTGAACAACTAGTCCCTTGATTGTAGGGATTTTCCTAACAATACACGACTAATTATCCTAATAATACACAGCTAAAACACGTTTTACAATAGCTGTAGATATATACGGCTAAGAGGCTGAGTCTTCATCGACTAATGTGGCAGGCCATATCGTAATACAAATCAACTCTCTTCCATTAAGATATAAACCACTCAGCTCATTTAGTTGAGAGACTAAGGTGGTGTCTCATTACAACTCTGCTCCAGATGGGAAAGTAATGATGAGTCAAGTTATATATGGTTTGAATGGGGAAACTAAAATAAAATAATTAATTCTACTCACTCGAAAGATTTTGGTATAGGAGGCTACAAATTATATAAAGAAGTCTACAATAATCATTTTGGATGGGCATTAGAAGCTTAGTAGCAAGAGGAAGAAGTGTTACACTCTTTACAAGACGTAAGAGTTGTTAAAGTAGACGCCATTAAAAAAAAAAATCAATTGACATGTGGTGACCATGATCAAGAAGGGTTGGTGTAGAATTTGCAATAAATAAAATAGTTACAAGAAGGAGAAAAATCAACAAGACATATACGTGGTTCGGCAATGGTGCCTTACAAGTATCTCATTCATGAGGATTACTCTGGTTTATCAGAGATTTATAGAGTTGTAATTCTTGCCTTTTAGGACACAAATCCCATTACAATAGTAATCCCATAAAATATGAAACTCAATATATAAAATTTAATATCTTGTAATATACAAGATAGGAAACTCAATATCTGGTTTTATAACTGTCAACACTCCCCCTCAAGTTGGTGCATAGATATTAATGGAGCCCAACTTGGACAATATCTGATAGAACTTTGTCTTTGCAATAGTTTTGGTAAACATATCGACAAGTTGGTCTTCACTTCGAACATAAGAAGTACTAATAATTTTTTACTGAACCTTTTCACTCATAATGTGACAATCAACTTCTATGTGATTGGTTCTTTCATTAAAATTTGAATTGGAGGCTATATGCATAGCTACTTGATTATTACATAACATCTCCATTGGATTGACTATTGGGACATATCTCGAAGTAGGTATTTTAGACATATTAATTCACTTGTAGTAGCAGTCACGGCTCTATATTCAGCCTCTGCACTAGATCAAGCAACTACATTTTGTTTATTGTATTTCCAAGTAACCAAGTTTCCTCCAACCAATGTACAATAGCCAGTAGTGGACCTCCTTTCAATTGGACTACCTGCTATGTCAGCATCAGAATAACCAATAATATTAATATAACCATTCGGTTTCAACCAAACACCTCTGTCGGGTGACGACTTAAGATATCTGAGAATCCCATCGACCACCTCTATATGACATGATCTAGGAACATGCATAAATTAGCTAATAAGACTAATCACATACATTATATCAGATAGTATCCCAATTTGCCCACAAGTCTTTATAAGCGGCCCACATCTTCAAGAAGTTTTCCATTTGTTGAATTAAGTTTGCAATTAATATCAATAGGAGTGTCAACGGGTTTGACTCCCAGTGTCTTGATTTCTTTCAACATATCTAATACATATTTCCTTTGAGAAATAAAGACTTCATTTTTTTTAATGTGTTATTTCACTGTCGAGAAACTACTTTAGCTTACCAAGATCCTTGATGCCAAATTTCTTGTAAAGATGATTTTAAAGTTTCATGATTCTTTCTTTATCATTACCTGTAATGATAATATCGTCAACATAAATCAGTACAATTGTTGTACATGACGTTCCCCTTTTTGTAAACATCAAATAATCAGCTGAACTTCTAAGAAACTCGACACTCACTAAGGATGTGCTGAGTTTGGCTTACTATGCACGAGACAATTGTTTAAATCCATTTAAAGCTTTATTTAACTTGCACACAAGACCTTTCTCCTTCTCTTTAGAATGGCCTGGAGGAAGACTCATATAGACTTATTCTTCAAGGTCACCATGTAAGAAGGCATTTTTAACATCTATCTGATGCAGATACCACTCACAATTAATTGCAATAAACAAAAGAACACGAACACTATTCATCTTGGTAATTGGTACAAAAGTCTATTTATAGTCAATTTCATAAGTTTGGGTAAATCCTTTGGCCACCAACCTGGCCTTATGTCTCTCAATAAACCCATCATTATTATGTTTAATTTTAAAAACTCATATACATCAAATTTTTTTCTTCCTTGTAGGTAACTTAACAATGTCCTAAGTATAGTTCTTGTCGAGTGCCTGAAGTTCCTCTTTCATATCCTTCTTCCACGCATGTTGAGAAATAGCATTTTGAAAATTAGTTGGCTCATAATTATAAGAGATAGAACTCAAAAAAGTAAAATAGTCATGGGAGATATTTTTATAGGAAATATGATTTTGAACAGGATAAAAAATGCATGGTAAGTATAAAAATCTTGAAGTCTAGAAGAAGGTTGAGGGATACGAGAAGACTTACGCAAGGGGGCTCAGGTGGGGCCACGGCAGAGTCTTCTTCTTCCAAACCAGATTGGTGAGTTTCAAAGGTATCTTCAACTTCGACTAGATCATCATGACTTGTTTCAGGTGTATTGGACACATCACTAGTATTAATATTAGGCAAGGGCAAATGACCTTTTGAACACTCCCCATAAGTCCTATTTTCCAAATCAGTTTTCAATGTGTTATGAAAATAGGACTCTGTTTCAACAAATTGAACATCTCTAGAAATATACATTTTTTTGATTGTGAGATCATAATATTTGTATTCTTTTTTAGTAGATGAGTATCTAAAAAAGATGCATCTACTAGAACGTTTATCAAGTTTATCCCGGTTGTGCCCAATCACATGAATATAAGCCACGCATCCAAATACTCGCAAATGAGATAAATCAAATTTTCTATTTTTTAAAATTTTATGGGCAGATTTATCCATAAGAATTTTACTTAGAAGTTTGTTAATTAGACAGCAAGTAGTTAAAACAACTTTAGACCAATAAATTTTTGGAACAAACATCTGAAACATCAAAGACCTTGTAGCTTCCAAAATATATCTATTTTTCATTTCAGCAACACCTGCTGAGGTGTTCCAACACACAATGTTTGGTGTATAATATCAATTAGTGTTCAAACTCCAACAGCTCTATTTCATAACATCTTGAGTTTGAGGGGAAGTGTGAAAGGACAACATTTATTGTATAACTCATTAATATGGAAGGTGTATACTTTAATCTATATATTTGGGAAGGGTAGATACAATATCTTGTATTTATGGTAAGTCTGAGTATAGTATATGAATCTGTGATTTATTTTTATATTTTCTCATCTGTAATTTGTCTATAAAAGATAAGTTTGTATATTCATATGATTAATAGACACTGAGTCTCTTTAGAGAAGCCTGAGACTTTTCACAAAGTAGACCTCTTGTAAAATACTAAGCCGTAGTAAAATGTGTTCTTAGATATGTCGAGGGCAAACCCAAACTATGCTTATGTTTAGGAACAAAACAAACTTATGCTAAGCAGATATATCGATGCATAAAAAAAGTTAACAAAGATATAAAGGTTGAGAAATGGTATGCGTTGCAATTTATTCGAGATGCTCATCTCATTAATGCACACATGTGAACCTTTTTCAAATTTTTTGATTTAACTTCGTTGTCCTAGGGTGCACCTCCAAGCACGTGCTCCCTCAAGTAAAATGTATTTTTTTATCAACAATTTTGCAATCGATATTAGATGACTATTTAAAAAAAAAACAAAAAAGACGAACTAGATTTTCTACATTAACGTTCAAGAGACTATATCCACAATGTGGCACAGTATACCTCATTTCTTTTCGGCTAGTTTGGGCGGTTTCTAACTTCAAGCTCCCAATGAAGTTCTGAACCACCCAAGTTATGAAAAAATCAAGTTTCCAATTGATCTCTTTACAAAAAAAAAGTTCTAAATTGAGGGTATTTTGAAAAAAAAAGGAAAAAGAAAAAAAAAAGGCAATAAAATATAAAATATTATTTTTTAATATAGCATAAAATAGGGATTAATTTTTTGTCTTATTGAGGATATGATCCTTAATAGAGAAGAATTGATGAACATGATTCATGCAACTAAAGGCTTGGATGATGATAATGATGCATAACATAAGGGAAATTTACCAAAATTTATTTCTTTGGGAAATGTACATACGGATCCACAATAATTTTTGGGGTTAAATAATGAACCATATTTTTTGACATTTTAAGGTGAGATCCAAACATTTTGAGCTTTTCTCCATTTCTACTTTACCCTTTTAAATAGTTCCACTTTCAAATTACCTGAAACATAAAATGTTAAGTATGGGGATTGGAAACTCCTATTCCTCAAAAACACATAATATGAGTGTTTGGGAGATTTGAAAGTCTACTTTCAAACAGGCTTAAACTATACAAAAGAACACTAAGTATTCGGGTAGTTCTAAAGTGGGACTTTCAAACTACTTACACACTTTCGTGTTTTTTTTTTTTCTTTTTTGTTTGAAAGTCTAGAAAGTTGGATTATCGAACTGTTTTCTTTTTGTGTTTTTTAGCAATTCCAACATAGACTTTCAAACTCACCACACACCTAATTTTTTGTATGAGCCCTCCAATATTAAGTCAAGGGTAAAATAAAAATAAAAACTTAGGCATCAATAAAAATTAAAAATTTCATTAAAAAGTTCACAATTTGAAAAATTTTCCATATCATCATCATTTTCATTATCGTCCAAACCTTATCTCAACAAAACACTAAATTATATACATTATAAAATGCCATCAGGACCAACACTTTAATCAACGGTTGAGAGTTTCGAAATCATGACGTCCATTTTCTCAAAATGGAAGTACAACGCATGTTGTTCAGTCATGTGAATCGCACGTCACAAACCCACACTCAGGGGACTGTCACATGCGCGAAACGAGCCATTTCACACGTGCACGAAAAGAGACTGGATCAGGCTAGACATTTCACAAGGTTAAGATAATGTGACTCGTGCGCGTCCACAAGGCGAGACTTGTCAGAGCTCCAGCCAATGGGAGAGCTGAATGGGGTTGACAATGCCAGGGAGATGAACGTCTTCAGATTTTACGATGCTTGCCACGTCAGCATAGATCTCACGGCTACGAGGAGAACTACGTGTCGAGTACCTCGGTTCATCCAGGTCTGCGAGACTCGATCCTGCGGCTCGGCTCCAAGTGAGGCCGAAGAGAGATCCGTGAGAGAGGAACTCGTGGGCCAAATAGTAAGCCAGGATCCGGTTAGCCGGCTCAGACTCGGCTTGATCTTGTTTCGAGTCATTTGAGGCTTGGGCGTCAAAATCAAGAGTAATTTTCCTCTTTTTTGACGTACTGTTGCTGCTTGACATAATGTTTTTTGACGCCCTATTCCACGTCAGCAAGAGTGAAGAGGGAGAGAGAGCTCAAAAATAAAGAAAAAAAAAGAGAAAATATGATCTAAAGTTTTATTTATCGAACGGCCAAGAAGCAGAGAGAGAAAGTGGAAGAAACTGAACTGAGCAAATGCTAGAGAGAGAAAAATGGTTTTCAGTGGATATTTGGTCAAGATAGAGAGATGGAGTCTTTAGAGAGAGAGAGAGGGGAAGAGGTTTATCAGTTGAGTAAGAGTGAGAAAGATGGGTTGGTCAGAAGGGATTTGAAGGGAGATGGACGGCCAGATTCCGGTCTACGTTCGGTCGGGATCCGATTGGAAGAACAAGGTCAAGGCGAGAAGAGAGAGAAATAGGAAGGATGATGAATTTTTAGAGAAAAAAAGTGTGCATATTTCATGAATGGAGAGAGAGAGGAGGTCTTTCCCGAAGGCTGAGTAGCGTAAACAAAGGGCTGGCGGTCCTTAACAGTGAAATAGAGCTAGAGAGAGAGAGAGAGGAAGGGAGAATAGATGGACGGTTGTGGTTCAATGGGAATCTAAGGACGAGACAGAGAATTGATTGGTATCACTGAAACAATATATTGTAGCGAGGGTATTAAGGTACAAATTTCCATAGGCTAATTTGTAGAGAGAGGAAGTATTAAAGGCCATCAACGATATATTAGAGAGAGATAGGAAAAAAGCCACTTATAAACAGGGGATGGGAGGAAATAAATGCACAGGAAAAATGGAGAGAGAGGAAAAATGATTAAGGAAGAGGAGAGAGAGGATATAAATGCACAGGAAAAATGGAGAGAGAAGAAAAATGATTAAAGAAGGAGAGAGAGAGGAAAGGCAATCTCAGAGAGAGAGGAAAAGCAATCTTAGAGAGAGAGGAAAAAGCAATCTTAGAGAGATAGAGAAGAGCAATAGCACGGCATTTAAGAGAGAGAAAGAAGGGGGTTAATGAGGTATTTATAGGGAAAAATCGGAGTTGCGAGGATATTTTGAGGTGTACTAAATTATCCCCGTTTTGGGGGCACACTTTCTGAAATGCCCATATTCTGGCTTACAAGCACGTGCCAGGTATGATGAAGTTTTATTCGGAGAGATAAATTTCTTCCATGCGTGCTAAGCTTCGGCTCATTCGGGGAATCTAGACCGTCTATGTGGGATGCAGTTATGACGAACCGACGGCTAAGAGTAAGAAGAGCCACGTTGTCATTGATTGACCGGGAAAAGACGGAATTGCCCTTACACTGCATTCACGCTTTTTTGTCCTTTCTTGTGGATCCCACCTGGAAAACGACAGGATTATGCTCATATGTGAATTATCCCAAGATCGGGTCATTAAAGATAAGCCCTAGGCATTATGAAAACAAGATAAAGCCGAATCATGGTCTTGAAAACACTATAAAAAATTTTCTTGACGACTCTGAAATTGATTTTTAATTATAAAAATTGAAGCTAAAAAAAATTGTGACTCTGAAATTGATTTTTAATTATAAAACTTGAAGCTAAAAAAAATTGTGTCTACTAACACTTATTTTTAATGCAAAATAGACAGTTTAGATAATGTATCACACTATACAATATTGTTAGGGTTTGGAATCCGAACTTTTTTTCCTTTTAGAAATATAATAGCCTACATCAAAATTATCACTTTGAAGATTTTTCGACGCCAGAACTGTACTTTTAAGTGAGTTTTGAGGTCAAGCTTTACTTATTTTTATAGGGCTACAGCCCTATCAAAACCGTTTTTTTTTTTTTTGGACTAAAGCCCTATCAAAACATTTTCCATTAAAGAATATCAATATTTATCTAAGAAAAGGAGAGATTTCTTTTTTGAAATTCGATCTTTACATTTGTTTGAATCTCAAATTTCTCTATAGAGACTCTATGTGTCTATTAATGTATGAATATGCAAACTTGTCTTATACAAACAAATAACATATGATAATAATATAAATAAATCATTGACACGTATACTACACCCATACTTGCCATAAAATACATGGTATTACACCTACCTTTCTCATAAATATTGATTATAATATACACCTTTTATAATTAACATGGTAGACATAAATTTTCTTAACACACCCCCTCAAACTCAAGATGCTTTGAGAGAGCAGTAGGAGTTTAGACAAATAAGTGACGTTTTCTTAACACGCCTCTCAAACTCAAGATGCTTTGAGAGAGCAATAGGAGTTTAGACAATAAGTAACGTTTTCTTAACACACCCCCTCAAACTCAAAATATTTTGAGAGGGCAGTAGGAGTTTAGACAATAAGTAATGTAAACAAGCTGTCGGATTTTCATATGCATAGCATGGACCAATAAAAATCATCGTTGTCATGTTCAAATTGCGCGATCAACGAGCACAGATGAATTGGGTAGATTCGTCACAAATCTTTTGTAAAGCCAGTTTCGCACATCCAATGGCGCCATCCGTGCTCAAAGCTTGGGTTAACAACAACCCCCAAAATATCAAAGAAATAGGGTATTATCAAAAACCCTAGGAATGAACCTAGAGACGGAGGTTGCATATCAATAAACCATAGAAACTTAAACCCAATATAACACATATTAAACATGAAGGTTAAAATAACATAGATATGCATGGGAAGTAGGGGATGACAAAAGGGTTGTGGATGACAGGCACCGTGATGGTGGTTTGGCGCATCAGCCAAAGCTTGCTACAATTCCAATGGCATGGAACCAGGTTTTGATGAGAGAGAGGGCCTAACAATGATAAAGCTATAACCTCTATGATACATGAAGGCATGGCCCACAAGAATGAAGCTTTAATAAAAGTCTTAAAGGTAGAGAAAGAAGTATCAAAAGGAGCTTTGAGGGACTTTTCCTGGTCTGAGTGATCTTTACTAGAGGTCAAGATGTTCAGTATATCATAGCATGATCTAAGACTTGTTAAGCAAACATTAAGAAAAACGGTAGAGATTGTTGAAAGAACAATAAGAGAACTGCTTATAGATAAAAAAAGACATGATCGAGCCAAAAAAAATTAACAGAATCGATCATACAATAATAGAACTGATCCGTGGCTCTAATAAATAGTAGAGTATTAGGTTTCTCTAAAGAGATTTTTAGTATCCATTGATGTATGAATATACAAACTTATCTTATATCAACAAATAACAATTGATAAGACACCTACTGATAGGAACTCAGAATACTGCAGAGAACTCTATCTTTATTGAATAAAAATATATATACAATACCTTTTATAAATATACGATTAGTAACAATTCTGGATAGACCCCAACAATTATTAAAAATTACTAACTAATCATATAATAATCTTAAGCACTTAAGAGATATATACCCATACATATGCATATCCATATTGATATGTATTCATAATGATGTATGTCAATATAAATATCTATACGCTAACACCTACTACACCCATACTCACCATGAAATACAGGATTCCACACCCACCTTTCCTATATATATTGATGATAATATTACCCTCTATAATTAACCCTATAGACATATAAACTAACGACTATTATTTTGATATACTATTTTTATATATACACTAACGACTATTATTTGGAAATCCTATTTTTATAGGGTTTGATTCCATGTAGATATAAGAAGGGTCACATGATTCCTATATGTAGGCTTTCCAACTTCTAAAAGGTAGGGAGAGAGAGACGCTAGCCTGTGGTGGTCATTCTCTAGGGTTTTCCTCTTTAGAAAATCAATGCAAGGAAAAATAGGAAGGTTTAAAAACATGAGTAAGTGAGCCCGATTACCCATCCAGAAGATTCAGTGGTTCAGATCAATGGTTCGGCCAAGTGAAGTGGCTAATAAAAAGTTTAAAAAAGGTGGGACCAGTTCTGGCCTGTTCATAAAGGGAATGGGCTTGTTCCCGTTATTTTGAAGGAACCACACTGGTCCCTTCGGATCCCAATCCAGATTAGTTGGTCCTGATCTTGGTCTCAATTTTTTAAACCCTAAAAAATAGAGAGAGAATGTGCGTTCCTATAGTCCTTTGGGTAGGTCTAAGGAGAGGAAAATCATGTTTTTACGGCTTGTGAGAGATAGCTTGTAAACACTTGTATTCTTCATGCTTGCGTGGTACTTTTATGATTAGTAGAGAACTTTGAACATAAGTAATTAAATAATCTTAGTATTCTATTCTTTTAATTTTCTATCTTTTTATATTTTTTTTATTTTTCCCAAATCTTGGCTTTTTATCCTTTGCATAAATAATGTCTAAAGCTAGATGTTTTTCTACTTTAATAAGACTTATTTTTTTTCCTCAATACCCCAAAGTTATGCCAATGCCTGAATGGTCTTGTAATGCTTTTCTTGAGGTTTTATTTTTAAGGACTTTATGCAAAAAAAAAATCAACATTTTTATTTCTCTACTTCGAAGCACCATATGGTATTTACTCATATCTAAACATATTATGGAAAAAGTTTATATAAGGTTGTAACCTTAAAATGTAGAACTACGGATGCACCTCAAAAATCCATCGGAAAAGGTTGTTTTAATGTTGAAAGACCCTGTGATTGACCATCTCGACATCAAGATGTATGATTATAAAAAATAAATTTATTTTGAGTCTCATAAATGGTACATTTACAACATCTTATCTAGACCGTCCATTTTCAATATTTTCATATGTTTATAGATCTACTTGATTTTAACTATTTTTGGAGTTTTGGACTTGCACTTTGCCCTTTTTGAACCTTCCTATATGTTTACATGAATCATAGATGACTATTTTTTGAAACAAATGGACTTTGAGCCTAGACACTTTGTAGATATGAGGGTGCGTCTTTATTAGGAAGGCACACCCATGTAGACCACACTTTCCTCACGACTTACTTTCCTACATGAAAAGGAGGTGGGGAGAGGTTATACCTTTTCGTGGGGGAGCTACCCTTCCATGAATAGCATAGTGTATGCATTCCAATGGTGCCCATTCATGAGGAGGTTACTCCCACATGAATGAAAGGGGGGAAGGAGGTTTCTTTCACTATAAAAATGGGAGGGGTGTAGGTCTGTACATATACAACAACATACACGATAAAGGGTATGAGAGCTCCTCTTGAGAGAGAGAGAGAGTACAATCACTCCTCCATTTGAGTCTTAAATAGAGACCTAATCCTAACAGATAAAGAATTATGTGTGAGAGTTGAGCTTGGACTGCTCCTTATAAGGTACTTGTGAGAATATTCGTGAGCTTTCACCTCACTCGGGATTTATGGTTTAGAACCGATTTCAACAGCTCTAGTAGTTGTCGAACAGTTCTAGTAGTTGTCGAATTTGCCTATGAAGTTGATCATCCCTCTTCAAATTTGTTCACTAAAATTTGTTTGCGAGCACTCATGTATGATACTCGGTTCCCTGTCGTTTAATTTTTTCTTTTGCTTTGACTGTTGGACCAGTTATTCCAACACACTTCAATCTCATCGTCAAAAAATTGGACCATCTTTAGTCACTCCTAGGATGTTATTTCTTTAAGGCACAAATGGAATGTTTTTTTTTTTGTTTTTTTGAGATTAGTCTCTCAAAAATCATACTATGTATAGGTTGTCAATGGGTTGGACCAATCCCGACTTTGCCCCAATCCCGCTAAGAGTAATAGACAAGGGGAAAAACAGGAAAAAAAATAAAAAGAAGAAGAAAAGGAAAACCACAATGCTAGGCTGGACCTGTTGTGGTCCAACCCCAAGTTTGGCTTGGTGCTTAGGCTACATGTTATGGCCCAAGACTAGTTTTTAATGGTTGGGCCACCCGGCCCATTGCTGCCCTCGCTCCTACATTGTGTTTATGATTTCATTCGAGCGAGTGAATGGAGGAAATGCTTGGCGAGCCTTTATCATTTAATTTGCATCCAATAGAACTTTCTTAGAAAAAATAAAGGGAAAATTCTCAAATTACCTATGAGAAATGAATAGTTTAGTACTTTACCCATATCTTTTGATTTTGTTTTAAAATACCATAGAAAACACATGGTCTTGAATTGGAATAGGTGCAAATGGAATAAAATGTTAATTACTTCATCTCTAATGTGTATTTATGATAAATTTCTTAAAAGAATGAAAATAAAAACTAAAAACAAGTAATACACGTGGGAAAAGATAAAAAAAATTAATATTTTCTACCTCAAAATTGTACCTACATGTCATATGCTTGTAACCATTTTTAGAATGACTATAAATCTATATATCAATTCCAAAAATTTCTATCCTTTCTAACTCAAAATAATACCTACATTTATATCCTTTCTATCTCAAAATAGTATCTGAAAGGACTTTATGATAAAGTACGGTGTACATGTATTTAAAAAATTCTTTACCTTTATACCGGCAATATCACTTACACTATCCAATTATAATCAAACCACTCTTGAAATAAATAAAATAAAAATAAAATTGGTTTTTAATTGTTATTTCTTCAAATACAACTCTTTATTCAATAAATAAAACTAGAATTTATTGCTTTATGGGAAGAGAAATAAATATTTAAAAAGGTAAAATTGCATAAGATTACCTCAACTGGGCTTAGTACACCCCACGCCGAGTTTGCTCCTTCCGATGGTGTTCGAGATCTATGAACGGTATGTTGATTTTCCTACCATGGCAAAAATCCACTCAATGGCTTAATTTTGATCAAGCATTTTAGCTTGATTTTAGAGAGATGAGAGATGAATATGAAGAGAGAGGGAGAGATCTACTAACAAGGGGTTCCACCCCGGTGATGCATGCCACCAAAACATGGTGAAATTTGGAGAAAGATAAAATTGGGCATGTCTTCCTTTGGTAATCCAAAGCCTTTTCCAGAGAAAGCTAAATTTTGGGATAGTTAGAGAGAAGATAATACGTATATCATTTTATGACAGAATACCTTCTTTTATAGATTTTCTGTGTCATAGATCTTGCCTCAATTCGTAAAGTCAAATCTCAACCATCGATCTAAGGAGACTTGTGGGGTGAGAGATTTGAGCCATCAATTTCTTTGATCCACCATCAAAATTCAAAGAGATGAGCTAGAACATTATCCTCCATTTCTTGAATCTATTTCCATCAATTAGAAAAACTTATATTTTAATACATCCAATTCTTAATTATTAAATTATTAGATCAACCAATATTGATTCAAAGATTTAGTAAATATCTCAAATGTTCAACATTGTCACATAAGTTGGTTATATCTAAAGGATAAGCCAACAAAGATGATAAACATTATTCCCAATAATATTACGTGAATGTGTGGCCCCACTTAATCCACATTTTTTAAAATTTTGGACCCTTATTTTATGGAGGTCCTATATATTTTTAGAAAATATTTTATTTCATATTTATAATTTTTAACTCTTATATTTTATTTAAAACATTGAAAAATTAATTTCTCTTAATTTATAAATCCAAATGACAAAAATAAAATATCAGAAGATTCACAAAAATTCAAATAAACATTCTAAAAATCACATAACATAAAATTAATTTATTTTTATGGGAATCAGATCTATTAGATCTAGGAAATTATCAATACATGGGACCACTTCACCTTCAACTGCGAATCACGATCAGCCTAGCTTTCTGATATTGACTCAGCAGTTCCCATGACCCACAGTCTACTGCAGGGGCTCATGATTGGACCACCAAAGTCAGCCAATAGACTAGATGACGCAATCCTAGTTTATGGATTTCAGGTTCTCCCCTAAAGACAAAAATCATAGTCCTCCAGACCATGATGCAACCATGACTCTACGATGCACAGAGGTAATCTCTCGCACAAGTACACGCTTCACCCTCATTGGTCAATATCAAAACGACTATCTATATACATACCGTGTGATGATATAACGATGAGGTTTTAGTTTTATCTCTAAAGGCTATTCATCACACGCAAGGGCCACACAGTCCCTTGGCTCTCATTTGGGTATACTCGAACCTCATCAAGGGATAACCCACTAAACCCTTCTCGATAAATCCCTATGCCTAGGTATCTTGGGTTTTTCCAAACTTCGGCTGGCCTAGCTCGTCGAGCCTAGTGAGAGTATCAGCGAATAACATTTGCCTAATATGGTCCACAAAAGGACCACACACCCACTGAGTTTATGTTCCACTATATAAAATGCTCATACAAAGCTCTCATAAGGCCTTTAAAAGCTACATAAACCAACAGTATCTACCAATGAAATGCGTTTTCTCACTTATAGAAGGACCATACTCAGTAATTTACCCCAAAAATTTAAGTCTTTTCAGTTTAAAATAGTAATTACTTGAATGCGTTCTTATCACAACATCAGAGGAGGATTTTATTATAAATTTTGACATTTATTATGAATTTTGACATTGGAATTTTTTGGGTAAGTGACATTGGACTTAGTATCATAAAGAGCAGCATTGTTCAGCAATATCGACAACCTTAGAGAAGAAAAAATACATACACTTTCCCCCAAACAAGGAAACAGAGAAAAATGGCAAAGATTCAAGTTCTCTTATCAATTCTTTTGAAAATGTTCCTTCTGTCAACAGGTAAATCTTTCATTTTCCCCCTAGTATTTGATAAATGACCTTTTTTTTATTTCTTTGATCAAGATATAGCATGAACTATGGCAAAAGATTGGCTCAAATGCACATTAGTGCAATACTACTAAGCCCAAATGAGAAAGTTAATCATTAATATGCAAATTAACTTGCATTGAAATGCATTTTACTTGACCATTGCAATTTTAAAAATTTAGTCTCGAAAATCCATCTGCTGTTATTTCTTACAGGTTCTAAAATAACCCCATTTTAAGTGCTTTTCATTTACAACTAACAGTTTATTCTGATGTTTTAGCCTCTCTCTCTCTCATGTTGTAACAAGTCTTACGAGGGGTTTCTTGCATATGCAGCTCATGCAACACGAGTAAATCTTGAAGCCCGGCGGGCTACCTGTTTTACCGTCTGCGGCGAAGTCAGCGGCACAGTGCTAGACTGTAATGCCTACTGCATTCGACATGGATATGGTAGTGGCGATGGCTGCGCTCAAAGTAACCCCAACTGCTCCTGCCAAAATTGATGAGAGAGAGAGATTTGTGATTCATAAAAAATAAAGAAAGAGAGATATGTGCTTCAAAATTCAGAGAAAGAAAAGAGAGAGATGTCCTTTAGATTGAAATGGAAGGGGCCTCATGTCAAGGCAACTTTTATGGGCTAAATTAGTCCGGCTTTCTGATTCAATGGTATTATCTACTTCAATAATATTGGAAGGAATTATGCTTCTCTTCTTTTAATTTTGGTAGTTATGCGCAACGAGATTAACTTTTATTGTTTTGCATCGGTGTGATGGGAAGATTTACGTGAAAGGTAACCATTGTATAATTTTTTAGGTGGAGTATAGAAATTATTCAACTTCAAGGAGGGGAGTTTAATAATAGGGAAAAGAATTTAGAGAAATTTATGTGAGGACTATTTATATTTTAGAATTTAAAAAGGCCTATTTATTTGGGTAATTTATTTTGACGTTATACTTTTTTATTTTTTCTCTGAAATTGCCTATTGTTTTAGGGTGACAATAGACCAGGACCCAAACCCGACCTAGAACCTGAGACTCCTGGGGTAGATCCAATCTAGGTTCGGGCCCAGATATGGTCAAAAAATTCAACCCGACGGGTTGGATCAAGGTCCAAGTCTTGACTCCGAACACTATTCGGTCCGGGTCCAAGTCTATTAGTATTTTTTGAGTACCAATTTATGAAATATAATTAAATATATTGGTATATTAATTTTTAAGTTGGGTTAAGGTCCCACATTATAATTTTGGGTTTGTGTCTAGTTTCGATGAATTCAATCCGGGCCCCATATCATTTTTTTGGGTCCAGCCGGACCCGAATATGATCCGACCTATTGCCGCCTCTATCTGGTTCTAAGGTAGGAACCTCAAACCTCATGAGCGCTCCATGTTAGCTACTTTTGGGCTGCCCTTTGGCATTTAAGAGTTTCGGAAAACCCTTGGCTTTTATTGTTTTGCTGTTCGAAAACTGTATTTGTTGTTGATCAGTCCTAGAAGTCCATAATCACTTTCCATAACTAAACCAATACAATTAAGTTCTAATGTTTAGAAAAAGAGCCCGGGCTTAACTAGGTAGCACTCAACAATTTGCAACATTACATCCTAAGCTCAATTTCTACCAAAGTACGGCCCTCTCCTTATTAACTCACTCGAAATAAAATAAAATCTAATGCTAAATCTGAAAGATTGCATACAATACCAATGTTATTCATGTTTACCAATAATTGAAGAGAAGCACATTCACTTTTGGTACCACGTTTACCTATTGGATGTAAAATCATTACATTGAAATGCATCACAACATTCAAAAAAATTGCATCATTTTTTATCTATTGGATGTAAAATCATTACATTGAAATGCATTACAACCTTCACGAAAATTTTATTGGATGAAGTTTCTTGCATCACAACCTTCACGAAAATTTTATTGGATGAAGTTTCTTTAAGCCCTAAGTTTTATGAAAACAAACTAAAGCCTCACCCTCTCACTTTTGGTACCGCATGGTCACAATCACTTTTTACCCCTTGGATGTAAAATCATCACAGCATTCAAGAAAATTTCATTGAATGAAGTTTTTTTAAGGCCTAGGCTTTACGAAAACAAAGTAAAACCCCACCTTAAATCTTCATCCGGAGAGCACTTTTGACAACGAAAATCTCGATTATGGCTCTAAAATCAATTTCCATCACTGAAATAATATTTGAAACTAAAAAAATGTACAAATGTTGCAGATCTGTGAACAATTTTTTAGGGTAAAGTTAACAGTCTAGATAATTTGTTACAATATACACTATTTTTATAGCTTGAAGACTAAAATTTTTTTACAACCATAATGTTCAAGCTGAGATGATTGATGTAAAGGTTTTTCAATGCTTGAATTGCGATTTTCAATGAGTTATGAGGTGAGGCTTTAATTATGTTTTATAAGGCTGCAACCCTATGGATTTTGTGCCAAATCAATGACACATCCCTAACTACTCGATTTTATCAAATATAGCCTATTATTATTGCAAATGAGAACACCACAATCAATTGTTACTCGATTACTAAAGGAGGCATGCATTTATTCATTTAGAGACACCCAATTGTGGAACCCATCAGTGCATTTATAAAAAATATTACGAGCAATACATAATACAAATCAGGTAATCAGGCATTTAAAAATCAACGATCCGATTGGAATCAACGAGTTTGGATTGGGTTTAGTGGTGGGCGAATTTGGATTGGGCTTAGTGGTACGCGATTTTGGATTGGGTTTAGTGGTGGGAGGGCGAGTACAATTATGAAACTAATTTTGCTTGATTCCTACTAATTTTATTTTGTAACAAGTTTTTAAATCTTTGATATTTGACTAGGAGAATCCTTGATGTAGATCGAACATTCGGAGGGCTGATTTGGGACTATCCAGGTTCTAAAATCCAGGAGAACTTAGAGAAACTTATGCTCATGTTCCCTACATTATTAAACAATCCCTTTCATATATTGTATTTCACATTTATTTCCCCCTTTTTTTAAAAAAATAAATTTTTGTTGTTTTCTAAAATACCCCGACTTCGAACCTTCAATATTATAAGTCATAATTGAATGAACTTTATGATAAAGCACACAATATATATATTTAAAAATTTATTTACCCCTACACTGGCAAGATCACTTACAATGTCCAATTCTAATCAAACCACTCTTGAAATAAATAAAATAAAAATAAAATCGGTTTTCAATTGCTGCGTCTTCAAATACAATTATTTATTCAAGAAACAAAACTAGAATTTATTGCTTTATGGGAAGAGAAGTAAATATTTTAAAAAAGTAAAATTGCTAGGGATTACCTCAACTGGGCTTAATACACCCCACGTCGATTCTCCTATGGTGCTTGCGATTTATGATCGGTATATTGATTTTGCTACTATGGTTAAAATCCACTCAATGACTTAATCTTCATCAAGCCTCTTAACTTGATTTTAAAGAGATGAGAGATGAATATAAAAAAAAGAGGGAGAGATCTACTAGCAAGGTGTTCCACCCCCACCGACATAGAATAGAAGTGGTGCATGCCACCACAACATAGTACAACTTAGAAAGAGATAAAATTGGGGCATGCTTCCCTTTGGAAGAGAATGGAATTTTTGGTAGGGAGAGAGAATTATTAAAGAGAGAAAAAATAATACATATTTCATTGAGGGAACATTTCATTTTATATATTTTCTATGCCATAGATTTTGCTTCAATTCGTAGGGTCAAATCTCAACCGTCGATCTAAGGATATTCGTGGGGTAAGAGATTTGAGTTATCAATCTTTTTGATCCACCATGAAGATTCAAATAGATGAGCTAGAGCTTTATCATCTATGTTCTAAATCTATTCCAATCAAATAGAGAAAGCTTATATTTCAATATATCAAATCCTTATTTATTTGACCAATCAATCTTGATTCAAATAATTAGTAAATATTTCAAATATTCAAAGAATGTTACGTGGGTGGGTGGAGGTGTGCCACCCTTTTGGTGGCCATGTGTGGGCCCCACCTAATCCACATCCTTTTAAATTTTGAGCCCTATATTTTGTATAGGTCTCAAATATTTTAGAAAATATTTTATTTCATATTTAATTTATTTTATTTTTTAAAAAATATAATATTTTATTTAAAACATTGAAAAATTAATTTATCTTCATTTATAAATTCAAATGACAAAAATAAAATATCAGAAGATTTAAAAAAATTCAAATAAACATTCTAAAAATCACATAATATAAAATTAATTAATTTTGATGGGAATCGGATCCGTTAGATCTAGGAAATTATTAAGACATGGGAGCACTCCACCTTCAACTGTGAATTACGATCCGCCTAGCTTTCTTAAACTAACCCAGCGGTTCCCATAACCCTATGTACACGCTTCACTTTCATTGGTAAATCTCAAAACGACTATCTATGTATATGCCGTGTGATGATATAACAATGATGTTTTAACCCTATCTCTAAATGCTATTCATCACACGCAAGGGCCACACAGTCCTTTAGCTTTCATCTGGGTGTACTCCGACCTCATCAAGGGATAATCCACTAAACCCTTCTCGGTACATCCCTATGCCCAGATATCTTGGGTTTTTCCAAACCTCGGCTAGCCTACCTCGTCGAGCCTAGTCTGAGTATCAACAAATAACATTTGCTTAATATGATCCACAAAAAGACCATACTCTCACTGAGTTTATGTTCCACTATATGAAATGCTAATACAAGCTCTTATAAAACTTTTAAAAGCCACATAAACCCAACAATAATTTGATGACTTTAGATCTTTAAGATCAAAGCAATTTCTTATAATTATGATTTTGAACCATCGAAAGCCATGATTTAAATCTTAAAGGAAACCTCATGACCTCGGAGCCAATACAAAATATGAGCTCAAATAACTAGGGATTTTGAAGTCCTCAAGTTTGTAACTTAAAACATTTTTAGATGTGTAACACATTTCTTTTAAGGGTGCTGTTTGTATAGTGCCGACGCTCTAAACAATCAAACATTTTTAGATGCGCAAGACATTTCTTTTAAGGTGAGGTTAGTGTAGAGCCGACGTTCCAAACAATTAAAGTAAAACACACCTTCAAATAATGTTGAGAAATGTGGTTTTAATAGTGAAAATTTTTGTGATAGGCTTAAAATATATTTTTATTTTTAATTATAAAATTCAAAACTTAAAAAATAATGTAGATCGAGCATATAAAAACTTGAAAATCTTGAAAATTGATCGTCCAAAAAATGTATTACAAGATACACTATTTTCAAAACTTTAAATCTATTTTTTTTCCCATGTCCATAATGATCAATTTGAAGGTATTTAAGCATCAAAACAACTTCTAGTAAATTTTTTGAGGTAGGCTATAATTTGATTGTTTAAAGCCTCGGCTCGATATAAACTTTTTTCTTCTTTTAAAAGCTATGACATTGGATCTCAGTATTTATGGAATTTTTGTTTTTTTTTATATTTTGTTATTTAAGTTATGAATGTAAAATGAAACCTACATTAGGGAGGGCGAGCACGCGCAAAATTTCGGAGAAATCAAGAGTAAGGGAAAAGTTCTAGCGGGGGTGTGGCGGCAAAGCGAGAAGTCAAAAAGAGGGGAGAAACCCCATTGCAGAGAGAGAATGGGAAGCTCGAACACTGGTGGGAAAGAGGAGAGCGCAGAGGGCAGCGGGGAAGAACCTCCCCTTTCAGAGGCGCGTGTCTTCTCCGAAGGTGAAAAGGTCCTCGCTTATCACGGCCCCCTCATCTACGAGGCCAAGGTCTCTCTCTCTCTCTTCTGTTGCTCGTTCAATTCTTCGTGTATATTATTGCTTGCTTCCATTGATGAATTCGTTTCTCTAGTCTTCATTTTATTGGGAAATTGATGGATTTATCTTATTTTATTTGTGTCGTCGTATTGATATTCTTCAATTTTGTTGCTTTTCATTGGGTCCTTTTTTTTTTTTTATATTTTGATTTCTAATATCAACTCGTGCTTGAAGATTTTACCCCCGAGCATGCAGGGCTTGGCCGTCTATGTTCTTTTACAGATAATATGAACATTTCATGACCTAATTCTTAACCTGGTCAGGTTAATTTTATGGTGATTTGTTCTGACTTCTGAGAATTGTGAGGTGTAATTTCTAGGGCAGTGTTACTCGACTCGGCCTAGGTACTTAGTCTTTGGCCGAGGTGAGTTACTCGGGCAAATCCGAGTGACTTGCTCGAGTCCTGTACAGTGAAAAAAGCCTTAGAAAAATTTTAAAATATGAAAAATAAAATAAATTTGGTAAAGTAAAATAAAACGAAAATCAAACTTTAAAAGTCCAAATAAGCTTAAAGAAGTATAAAAAAATTACAACTAAAAAAGAATGGATTTATAAATGGGGTTATTAAAAAAATCCAAAAAGGAAAATATAAAAATGGATATTATGGCATAAAACACTCATCAACCTTTGCCAAACATATCCAAATTATATACAAAAAATTACACAACATTCCCCTATTTTTTACTATCGTTGGGATTTTTTTTGTTTATTTTTTTGGGGAAAAAGTTTATATAGTGCCGAGGCCCTAAACAATCAAATTAGAGCCCAAATAAAAAATTTCACTAGAAGAGGTTGTTTTGATGCCCAAATATCCTCAAATTGATCATCTCAACATCAAGATGCATGGACATGAGAAAAAAAATGGACTTCAAGTTTTGGAAATAGCGTATCTTGTATCGGATTTTTGGACTGTCAATTTCTAAGATTTTCAAGTTTTCATAGATCTGCTTGATCTACACTATTTTTGAAGCTTTAAATTTTATAATTTAATATGAAAATATATTTTAAGGCTATCACAAAGATTTCCAATATTGAAACCGCATTTCTCAATGCTGTTTGAAAGTGTGCTTTACTTTGATTGTTTAGAGCCTCAGTTCTATACAAACCGCACCCTTTTTTTGTACCCCGAGTTGTACATACAACTCGGGGCTAGAGATGGGTGGACTCAGTTTGGGGTGTCTATTATGACAGATTCATGGGGTGACAGGAGTGTCCTGAGTTTGTTAGTGAACTGTCCTTTAGGTACAATATTTTTGAGACCTATTGATGCTTTTCAAGATGTTCATGATGTACATATTATCTTTGATTGATAAGGACATTAAGGAGTTGGACAGGAATATGTAATCCAAGTTATCATAGTTAATGCTGCTCCTAATTTTGCTACTGCTTATTTTCATTTCCAGAAGAGGCTTCGTATATTTTAGGAACCTTGCGTGGCACTCATTGCATAGACCTCATGCTTGAGGCTATTGGCGAGATTCCAAGTGTAAAAAGGACATTTTCTAGGGCTATGTATGTGAACACCAATTCTCTTAGCATATAGCGCAAGTTCACAAAAAAGAAGGATCTAGTGAGGCTTGGGTTCACCAGATTTGCTACTGCTTACTTGAGACTATAGAGCATGTGTGACTGGAGGACCCTGTTGAGATCTGTATTCACTTTAAAGGGTTGGAGTTGATGCAGGTGGTCTAAAGATCATGAAGGGAAGAGGGCCCGTGATTTTATTCTCTACAAAGTTTTTTGATATATTTCTACCCTTAGTCCAGGTCTTGCATTTGGCTGATAGTAATGTGCCCTCTATGGACTTTATATATGATGCTCTAGATGGAGTTAAGAAGGAGACAGCTGAGGCTTTGGGCTATGATGAGGTAAAGTATAGGCTAATTTGGGAGATCATAGATGGAAATTGGGAAAGGCAGCTTCATAGATCATTGTATACAACTGGGTGGGAAAGGCAGCTTTATAGACCGTTGTATACAACTGGGTACTATTTAAACCTGAAACTTTTAGATGCTGGCCTAGAAATTGAGAGTAGGGATAAATTGAGAGTGGGGACACAATTTTGGATGGATTCCATGAGTGTCTTGAGAGACTTGATCCTGAGCCAAATATCCAAGATAGGATATCTGCCGAGGAATTGATCTTGTACAAATGTGCAGTGAAGTCATTTGGGAAGGTAATGGTGGTAAGGAAAAGGACCAAACCTGATCTAGATAATATATTTCATTTGCATTTTTTTTTCTCAAGTTTAAGTTACTTAAACCTTACAAGTTTATGTTAGATTTAAATGTTCTAATAAATATAGAAATGATTTATAATAGATTTAAATTAATTATAGAGATTGCACTCAATTTGCAGTTTAATGTTGGAGCCAGTACATGAGTGGTGCTGCAAACCTCCAAAGGATGTCTATACCGATCTTGGGTTTTAACTCTGAGGTCTTCTGGTTGTGAGTGAAATTAGAGTTTGTTTGAGTTGGTATATTTGGTTGTTTTCTTATTTACAAATTACATTTTTATTCTAATTATAGAAGCTATAGTATTGACTATACTTTGACTTCTGGGGAATTAATCAAAATACCTATGAGAGACAACTATTTAACATTTTACCCATATAGTTTGATTTAATTTAAAAATGCCCATCAAAAGACGCATGATCATGACTTGGAATAGTTGCAAATGTGTAAAATGTAAATAGTGCATCTCTCATGGGTATTTAAATAAATTTCCCTTGACTTTTTAGTTCTCTCTAAGTCTGAATTTAAAGTTCTAGATAGTTCATGTAGTGCTCAGGCATTTTTTCTTATAGATGCATGTAAAGGAAGGAATAGGCTTGACCAAAGAAGTCTCAGTGAATTGGTATTTGTTAGATGTAATTAGAGGCTATAGGACAAGTTTAACTAGCGTGAGAGGATCCCAATCCCTTCCAAGGATATGAGGAATGTTGGTGAGTGTTTGATTGGAGACCATTGGACTAAAGAGGTCTTCCCTGTGGAGGGTTCGACCTGGAATATAGTTGAGGAGGCTTCAGATCCAACTTTTGACCCTAGGACGGCTACTAGATCAACAATTACTGTTGGTACTTCATAGAGGATGAGGGAGATAGAGGAGGAGGAGGACCAATATCTTGAAGAGGGTCATGATTTTGTTGATGATGGCCTTGACTCATATGGAGGTGCTAGGGATGAAGATTGTGAAGAATGAAGTTGATGATTGAACTTTGAATCAGTGATACGAATAATTAAAGATGTCTTTCTTTTCTTTTGTATTGCATCATTTTGTATAGGTCATTTGGTCTTATTGGAGACTTGGAGTCTATGAGTATGATTGTATGAATTATGGACACTAAATCACTAATACTCTAAGGACTTGTTTTTGTTTTTCACTATTTCAGTTTGTTCAAAGAGTCAAAATTTTCAATGATTTGAATGTGTTTTAACATTCATGTACGTATATTTGCATAAAAAAGTTAGGCTACATTTAAATGCATAAATATATATATTTGACGCATGTATTTTCAAATATGTGCGTTTGGACAGCACATATATGCATATATATGTATATTTGACACTTCAGGGTCCCTGAGGTTTTGGGTTGCTGCTTAAGCACGTGACACCCTAAACCCTCCCGGGCGCCTTGGATCTTTGAAGCTAAGATTGTATTCATGCCACCTTCCCAGTGCATGCAATGTTTGACATATTTGGTCTAATGTGATAAGCATCCAAAGCAGTTAATGGGATACCTTAGAATAGCCTTGACATGGAAAATAGAGTGTATATCATATGTAGCTTTTGTGGTGGCCTTACTTGGTTTTGCTTTGAGTTGTAGTGTACTAGATGTGTTTTTTGAATGCTATTCCATGGGGCCATAGCATGCAAGGATTAACTTCGGCAGTTACCATTTTAAACATCTTTATATAGAATTTATAGAGCTTAAGATCATCTAGATGTACTGTTTGACCTTCCTTGGAGTGTTGCAGAATTATTAACCTTTTTAGCACAGAGTGGCCTGATCTTGAGTTGAGTTGTTGTTTTCTTTAGAGGTATGGATTTAAGTTCAGTGGAATCATTTGTTGTTATGGACTTGTGTCCTGCTATACTTTGGAGAATTTTAAATGGAAGAATGCTCACATTTTAGAGGATTCATTTAGTGTTTTCTAGGGGATCACAGTACTTGAATTTCATAGAGAGACTATGTCATGAGTAGTTTGAAACCATGGAATCTCAATTTGGCAAAGCTAGTATCCAGCCAAAATATTATCGGTGTGAAGACACAAATTTGGATTGGAGGGAAGGCAGATGAAATGGCTTGGTTGGGGTGGGAGGCTAGACATTTTGCGTGATTTGCATTGATTTCCTTTATCTTTAGGTTCCCCAGTTCAGTTTTATGTGTTATGTTTGTAATGCACTATGCAATATGGCAGTAAATGTTGTGTTTGATTATATATTTAATTGTGTCTAAAGGAAGGAAAGAGTTGTAACTCAACACAATGTGGGATTGTGATGCAGCTTTCTGCTCACATGCTGTTCTGCTTCCTCCTTATTGCGCCTGTCATTCTTATGTTCAACTGGTGTACAGGTTATTTGAATTGGGTGCTTCAATGGATGGGCTGGGGTAGCACTTGCCTTCATCTTCATTATATTAGTTACATATGCATGTAGTCCAATGAATTTTAATAATGGGAATATTCATACTTAATTTAATTCTTTGATGGGCACTGTTGAGGAAACTTCATAAACTCAAGAATTTCCACTTCGTTAATTCATCTCTTACATTGCTTGTTTGCATCTATTTCTGCTTGGGGAAATTTTGTATTTCCCTTGTATGATTGTTTGGATATGGTGCATTTATTTTCTTCCTTTTGGTCTGACGTTCTCATTGTTTCTTGTTGTTGTCATGATATGTGGGCTTCTTATTGTTGGGATTCGCTCCCTACGTTACTGAATCTCCAATGGAGGACCTTGTAAAATACGCTGGCTAGATGATGGTGTACCTTAGGCACGTAATGATTTGTCATGATTAAAGCTAGTTCAAAAGCGAATTCACTTTGGAAATGTCACACAGCAAAAAAAAAGGTTGGACATGAGTGCTGCCTTTGCATGCCCTGGGAAAGCTTGCCTTTTTGAAAACACGAAGATACATGTGCATGCGTGAATGAAAGATCCAGAAAAGCAGAATTTTATGTATTTGCTTAGTTCTTAAGACTAGGGAGGTTGTGAGCAGTTGTAAAATGACAATATTATCCTTCTCTTCCCTTAAAATAATTGGCATAGCCTGCAGAATTCTAGAAAACTGTCACGGGTAGTTTCGTCATATTATTTACTTGCCTTGTGGGTTAAGTCTAGGGGTGAATGTTCTCTTGTACATATGCATGTAACATATACGCATATATACGCATGATATACATATGCCACAGTTGCATGTTGTATATGTCATGGTTGCTTATTGGATTAAGTTTCTCTACCTGAGGATGTGTGGCTTCCATACATATCTGTATTCAATAAACTAATACTCATTTGCGTGCTTGTACCTGTGTTAGCTTGCTTTTTTTAAAATCAAGTGTGATGCTCATGCGTATAGATGTGTTAAAGATAGTGCCAAACAATACATGTAGATTTGACATGTGCAAATAAATGGCAAGAGAGTTCAAGGATCTAGCGTTATGAAAGTGGGTAAGGACTCCTATTTGTGTAGAGATTGGATTATATTCCAAGAGTGGATGATCTTTGGAGTTGGCTTCCATAATTCTCATTCACTTGCCTTGGTTTTCATGATGCAAAAGGGGTTTAACCTTAAACCGACAAGGATTATTCACTCCCTCCCTCTACTTTGTTGAATTGCTACCAATGTATTAGAATTCTGGCACCTCTCTGTCTGGGCCATTGAGGCTCCCCACTGAATTGAAGTGGCCTAGGTGCCTGCCTAATCTGGCCATGTAAAAAGGTTCTTGCCTAGGCTCCCAGTGCTCCATCTCGGTGCTCGCCTGGTGCCTAGCTACCTACATGGATTCCTAGATGGCCTAGGAGACATGTCTTTATTAGGAGACATACATTTAAAAGCAATTTAGTTTGTTCACCTAGGAGATGTGTCTTCATTCGGAAATGTTCATCTTCATTAAGAACTCTATATTTCAGTTGAATATGATCTCTGATACTCTTTCTATATCGGTTTTAGGTAGGCCAACTCGGTTTGCACGAGCGATGTTAGACCTCTCTCCTGCAAACCATACCATTGGACCAAAGGCCTGGGGAGTGGGGACTTGGTCGCAAATACTCAATTGCTTGATTCTATTTACTTATTTTGCTTTCCTTCATGTTCCTTTCCGTTCCATATTGTATACATTTGTTTTTTTCTGAAAAGTTTGATGCTTGGTTTGCGTCTAATTCAGTATTACATTCTTTAGGTTCAAAGAGCTGAGGTTCGGAAGAAAGAATGGAAATACTTCGTTCACTATCTTGTGAGTATCGCCTATTGCATTAGATGCTGTTTTACTTGTTTTATGAATGTTTTGATTTTTCCAGTTTGCATTTATCCTTATTTTTGTTGGTCTTTTGCTTGGTGAAGTTGATGATTGTATGCTTTGATTTAGTGAAGTGCGTGCAGAAGTTTGTATGATATATCCATTTTCTTTTGGAGTTCTTTGTAACATGATATCATTTTCATTTCAGGGGTGGAACAAAAAGTGAGTAGTCCTTACATCACATGCTTGGCATCGTATCCAGTGAAATTCTGTGTTTGAAATTCATTTATGCTTTGAAGTGAGCATTTTGTTTTCTCTTGATGGGCCAAATACCTTTTTTCTTACGTATGATGAAATCAAATGTGAGTAGTTTTGACTTTGAGTCTCTTACTTATTTACACATCACAGAATACCTGTATATGCATCTGCCATGAAAAGAAAAGCCATGCTACCCCTGTACATTTTAGATCTTCAGGACTTGAAGTAGAATGATTGGTTTGAACATTTGGTTGATTTTGTAGAAGTTTGATGCTCTTACTCCATTTTCTGCATTCTGTTGTTAAGATTTATAGCCACTAGAAATATGTAATTGGTATTACCTGCCTGTTCCTTTGTTCTTTATCTTGATCGTCCTGGTGCTGTTTGCTTGTTCACATTCTAATCCACCTTGCTAAACATTATTCCATGTGCTTCCTTTATATTCGTATTTCTTTACTCATGTTCCATGTGTTTAATGTCATCAGCACTTTGAATCAACAAAAGTCTGTTGAAAATATTTCATTGATTACAATGACCTCAGAGATAGATGGTGGGGAACTTGCTCAAAGTTCATAGATTGGAGAGGAGATGGTTAATAATTATTTATAAGATTCCACACGGTTTTGAGTTTTTAGTTCCGACATACGTGTTGCATATAGTTTCCCTCCGCTTTAAGCAGCAAAGCGTACTTTGGTATTTAGAAGAAGAAATGATGTTGTTTTGAACAAGAAAACTGATCAATTACTTGAAGCGCTCATGGTGTGGGATAGTCAAATCAGCTATGCCATACTTACTTATCAACAGATGGTGACATGAGCTGCTATCCCGCTTTTATTAAGTCTACTGGGAGAACTGCAGCTGCCCTCCACTCTCTGTTCATAAGTATGGATGGTGGATGGCCGGTCTAAGTAGGCCTCAATATACACACTACAAGAATTAGTATATGGTTCCTTTGAACATACAATCTTGTTGGCCTTGTTAGCAAATACTCTCTGCATGGCAGTTGCTCATGAGTTAGGCAGTTTCACCATAAGGGAATAATAGCCACCATAGAGTAGAAATTATTTTTCTTCCATTATTATGTTTTCCAGTAAGCAAGTTTCAATTTATTAAGCAGTATTGTATAATTTCTTGATCCTGTCATCTTTGTTGGAAGACCTTTTTCCCCTCTGTAGATAGTCATGGTTTGCATGAGGGACAAACTCCACACCTTCAAGCTCCTTCACATAAGCTTGGTGTCAGATCATGAGTAATGCTACCTTGAACCTGGAAATGTGATTTGTTTCTTAAGACAACCGGGTTAACTAGATTTTTTTGTCTTAGCTTGGCTTTGCACATCGTAACTGTATGCTGCTGTATCTGCAAAAGCATAATCTCCTATCTGATTCATGTGTGAGCAAGGGGAGCAAAGTTTGGGCTTTGAAACGTTTTATGTTCAACAGCTGGGATGAATGGGTCACAGCGGATCGTTTATTGAAGATCAATGAAGAGAATGTCCAAAGGCAGCAGGAGTTGTTGAAAAATAAGAGTACAGATAAGAATATTAAGTTAGGGCGTGCGGCACAATCTAAACCAAAAAGCTCTACTGGTAAGTTCCTTCATTTATGACTTAGAGTCATTCATTTATTGTTTAGAATCAGACAATCTCAAACTTATCTACTTTAAATGGTATGCATTTTCTGACTATTTTTTAAACAATTATATATGACCCATGTGACTTGTGGTTGGTTTATACCAATGTGAATTGTGGTCGGTTTTCTGTCAATTTTCTGCTTTTCCTTTTGACAATATGTGGAGAAAATAGTACTTAGAATCAAGACTGAAGTTTACATCGGATTACATGATGTATCTCAGATTGTACTCCAGAAATGGTTCTACTATTCTGAAATGGTTCTACTATTCTGCAATTTTCATATCTAATATTCTGCAATTTGCATATCTGAAGATAAGATATACTTGAGGTTGCTAATAGGTGGTTATATTCTGGATTTGCTGTGTATATATGGAAATGTTTTCTTTGATGTTATTTAAGACCTAACTGGACTGGCCAGTCTGACTGGCTGGACCAGGAATTGCACCTGTAGCCAGTCCCATCTGTTTTACATAACCAGCAGATTGATCAGAAGACTCAGAACCAGACTAACCCGGTTTGGACTGGCTAGCTCAACACTTTGACTGTTTTTACTTGCCTATTTGACTGGTTGAACTTGTACCCAGTTTTGACTAGTTATTATATATTTTATGTTTTCTTCTCATTTATTTTTTAAGATCGGTCTGACCAGTGAACTGGCTGATCCCACCAGCTTGGGTCAGATTGGTAGCCTCAATGGTTTGTTTAGCAGTCCTGCCCTGATATCATTGGTTTTCTTATCCAAGGGAAGATGGGAAATGCTTCAGAAGAACCTTTTATATCAATTTTCTACCGTAGCATTCTCCTACCTTAGTCCTTTTCCAGGGCAAATGACCCAGGGTTTTCATAGTTTATCGAGGCATGGAGGGAACATGAAAAATACAATCTTTGATAAACAATTTGAAATTCATAATTTTCATTTGAAAAAAGAAGAGCACCCCCGACCTTCCCATCCCCAGAAAAAAGAAAAAAAAATTCAAATGTTGTTGTATAATTTCGTTAATTAAATTGTATGATGCGAGAAATGAACTGAACAAAATAAAAACAATGGAATGTGTTAGAAATCTAAGTTTTTTAAGTTAAAAATTTTTTAAAAGGAAAATCAAGCTAAACAATTTCAAGTCCTTTTCTATTTTTGTAAGAATATAATTCCTGAGTTGACATGGGAACAGATAAAGTTCCTTGTGAAGTCCAAGGGTTTACAATATGCCACCTAAAATCATAATATTTTTAAGCTGATTACCTGTTTGATTTTCTCTCAGTTCTCTATTGCTATTGCACATGTATTGGCTATTTTTGATACGATCAATTTTTTTTGTATGGTTTACAGATTTTTCTTTTTTATTAGTGTATGGCCTGCAAATGCTCACTAGACAATATTCTTTTACTTGATATGGCATCCGTTGAGACTTTGAAAAGATTTCGTGTATTTAATTCGAATGGACCTTATTAGTTTTCCTTAGCTTAGGAAAGATTTCCTAAGCTTTAGGATTTCTTATAATAATCAGTATTTTTCCCTCTTTTCTTTAGCAATAGATTATTATTTAGAGTATTTCTTGATTCCATTCTGAAGGGGCTTACTTGCAGTCTCACTGGTAATGCAGATGCTAAAGTGGAAAAAGAGGACACGAAAACTAATGGTGAGATCACACAGCATTCTTCTTTTTCTTGATCTTGGAAAACTAGAATGTAATGGTCACATTTTCTCATGATTCTGATGCATGTTACTATTTCCAGTTGCATCTGGACAAAGCAATAAACATTTGGAAAGAAACATGAAACTTTGACGAAAGTTCCACTAAATATGATGCGTCCGGATTTGGATCATTTTTATTCTGCTTGATGCAAATTCTTTATGTTTGTATTGCAGGGTATGCTTCCATACTGTTAAAGAATAACTTTAATGTATTCTGTCTTTTTTATATACTTTAGGACGCTTATTTTTCATTGAGGATATTTTTGTCGTCTGTAAACCCTAAACAAACTTTATAACAAAGATATTAGTGGGGCATGGGGTGATTGAATCTCATGTCACTCTCTCCTCTCTTCTCTTTCATCTTTTCTCTCATTTCTCTTTCTTTTCCCCTCTCTTCTCTAGTTTTGACACTTTATACTGTTCGTGTTACTGTTGATGGCGCTGTTCATAGTACTGTTCAGGAGTACTGTATATACATAATGTTTATACATAATCTAAACTATTTTAAGGGACTCAATACTGCAATTGTCCCAACGTATTTTTGTTTAATGTGCTTCCCAAATCATTCGGGAAATTAGTGGTGATGATGTTGGATATCTATTGATTGGAGATTATCCTTACATTTAAACATAACGGAATGAAGCTGTGATTTTGTGTAAAATAAAGAGGCTGCTATTTTTTCAGCCTTTTAGAATCATACCTTCTATTTTATTTATGTATCTCTTTGTTTATTTAGGTCACCATGTGCTTTAATGCTTTTGACTTTAAGATGTTACTTGTGCACCTGAGATCTTTGTATATTTTACATACCATAATTTTGAGGTAGGTTTACTCAACCATAATTTTTTGGTGATAAATCAAAAGTATAAAGAGTGAACTTTGCAAAATCATAACTTTTACATTCTCTTGATAGTCTTTTCCCACAACCAACTTTCCTTTCTTTAGAAACAGATTTTACCCTTTTTTCATTTTATTTTGTGGCTACTCATTTGTAGTATTGTCATCAAGAAAAAGTTACACCTTACGTCTTGAATGTGCATAATATTTTTAACAATAAAGTTTAGTGAATGCAGAGCATGAGAAGCTTGTTTATTTGTCACTGGGGCCTGTATCATGTTATGTTTTCTTAGGAATAATAAGGACTCACTGAATTGCTCTAGTTTCTTGTCATTATCACCTGCACCCTAGGTCTATTTTTCCAGCTTCTTATTAGTTTATGCATTAGTTTAGTGACGAGGACTTGTGTCATCTTGTTGCATGGACACTGATTCATGTCAGTGCAAATCTCCTATCATTGGTATCAGGCATGTTAACCTAATAATGTAGTATGGGGTGATATGTCCACACATAGCTGAAACATAAAATATTATATTGGAGATTGTACAATATATTTATATTTCGAATGATGGGAATTGTGAATTAAAAGTAGAAGTTAAAAAAGAAAATTTGCTTAAGCACATGCTCTTAAAGCTATGCTTCTAAAAAAATCATGTTACAGATGGAGCCAGTCCCACTAGGCAGGGTATGGAACCACCTGCTACTTGCCCCTATCCTAACTCCTTATTGATACCCCATCGTTCCTACAAAACATTCTAACTAATTCCTCTCCACATTTTACCATGCATTGATTTCTTCTTGCCCATTACATGCCAACTAGTGAAGGTCCCTGATCAACATTTTTTTTAAATATATTTTAATTATGATTAGTATTTTTTCTCTCTCTTTTTGCCCACCCACTTTTTGAAGTTTTGAAGTTTAGAGGCAAGTATCTAAGGCTAAAACAAATATGAAAATCTGAATAAGATTCATGTATCTTTGCTTTTGTTGGCATTTTATGTTTTTTTTTTCTGGTAATGTTGTATCTTGAATTGTTGGATGTGATAACAACCTGTAAATACCATTGAAATTATAATGGGTGTTAATCATCCTTGTGGGCTACCAAACCTATGTGATCTCCCCCACACATGGGCTACCAAGCCAATGTGATCTCGCCCAGACATCCTACACAAGCAAGTATATTGGCAATAAGAGTGAGAAACATTATTACTTCAAGCTTAGTTGCTTGGCCACTGTATAAAATTCTTCAGATGCATGGAGCTAACATGTTAAGTAGGAGTTTACTAAGTTTTGAGCTTCTTCTAGTCCAAGTACTTCTACCTGTACCTTTAGGTAGCATAATTGTTAAATTGATGTTAGGCACAAACAAGGTGGTCCTTAGATTTTTTTGAACTGATTGCTTAAATTTGGAATGATGGGAATTGCGAATTTAGAAAATTGAAAATAGAAGCTAAATAAGTGTTTAAATGATAGGCTTCTAGATTCATTTTAAATATATAAAACTAGAAAAAGAAGTGATTTCAATGCGTGTGATATCTTTTTCTCTTGCAAAATTGTAGTAAAGATGCATCTCATTATAAATAAGGAACACACTGCTCAAGATTAGTAATGAGGAGCAACTAGAGTATTTTGTCATTTGATGGATGCAAAGCATTTGGATGCCAAATGAAAAATATACCCCCAGTTGTTCCTCATTACTAATCCTGGATAACGTGTTCTTTATTTGTAACCCTGAAGAAGCAGGGTATTTCATCATTCTTTTGGGGCTTTTTGGAGGTCCGATTATTGAAATGCCCTCGATTGTTGCTCCTTCCTAATCATGAACAAGAGCAATTTGGGAACTTTTTAATTTTTTTGAGGAGGTACGTGAGTGAAATGAAAAAGGAAACATAACCCTGAAATGTGAATTGCGATCATTTGACCTTTTTAGTGATGTAAGGGGTATCAACCCCTTAAATGATATTTTCCATTAAATTAATGATGTTCTTGTTTATGGGTCTCCTAGTGTTTAAATAAATCTATGCTTGTTGTGTCATTTTTTTTTTTTCATTTGTTTTAACGTATGCATTTCCCAGATTCAAAATCCGTAATAACATACCATAATATGCTGGGATATGCTATGTTAACAAACATTATAGTGTACATAATGGAGAAAGTTAGGACAAATTAAATTGTAGTTTAATATTTTAAAATATTGAATATAAGCATTATTTAAAATTAATAGATTTTACAATCACTCTAGGTTGTGTAATGGACATTATAGTTGTTCAAAAGGGCGATATTATTTCTACTTCAGCAATTATTGAATTTTTTAGGAAACAATCTTTTCTGAAAAATAATGAACTGGTGTTATGGATGGAATACATGTTATTTTGTAAATTTTGGTACCCGATATAACATGCTTTATACTGTTATGTAAAAGCCTTGTATTAAAAAATTGTTCCTTTATTTAGGCTTGACAAGCACATTAGTCATCTTTCCTGTCATAGTTATACCATGTAACAGGTGGGGCCGTTATGATGTGATGGCTGTATTAAGGTGAAATCCTGCTTACCAGAAAAAAATGGCTGAAAATTTCGTTAATACCATGGTGTACTCCCATGAGTGAGTAACAACTGCCAGTTTGACTAATTAAAAGAGGCTTAGTTCAAATTCCTGTCTGGAGTACGGTCCTTACTGATTGACTTGTGCATGTCAGAACTCGTACAATTTGTTGATCCCTGAAGATGCTACTTTTGTCAACCACCCATGGCTAACTTCACATGTAATGCTGCACTCATAGATTGGAAAGTATACTCAAAATTTCTTCTTATAGTAGATGCTTACAGTCCCTGCATCTAGTATTTGGTGTTTCCTAGATCACAATAGGACTCGGAATCTCTGGTCGTCATGAATAGGAAGAAGAACCATTGACATTGGGAGTGGGAACAGGATTAGGGGTGGATGATCATTGTTTGCCAGAAGCTTCTTAATTGGAGAGTGCCATAAGAATTACCAAGAACCAAAGATTTAAAAAATAAATATCTTAAAAAAAAAAACCTTATTTTAAAAAGATAAACTTTGAAATATAACTTAAGTTTTTTTATCATTGAGTTCTCATTCAAATTCAGTCAGAGTGAAGATTTTCTAAAACCCAGAAATTTATCTTCAGATGCATTTTGTGAGTCTAAGAATGGATCCCACCAAAGGAGAGAGGGGCCTATACCTCGAAAACCATGGAAAGAGTTACTTGGAAGGCAGGGACGCATTCAGGAGCATTATCCTGCACGAGTGCCCCCTTAGATGGAAGATTGCAGTAACTATGGGAGGAACCATTTCTTTGTTTATATTTATAAGGTACGACGAGGGAATTATGTAGTTTAACTTGGGTGATGGCTAGAGTATTGACTGCAAATCTTGTTGGATTATGACTGTACCAGTTAATGACAATCTGCTTTAACGAAATAATGGTGGTGTTTCATGGGTTCACTTGAACTGGAGCACTTGAATGAAAAAAAATCAATTCATTGTTGGCAATTAATTAAAAAAAAACCTTTCATGCTCCATTTATATTGGGGTTCTTGATCGCTGATTGAGATTTTTTGGGCAATTCTGTTGTCTCTTGACCCTTATTCATTTATCAGAGTGATCTTGAGTTGTTTGATGTTTATTTTGAAAGCGTTCCTTCAAATTGCAAAATGGATTCGATCGTTTGTTTGATGTGCTCTGAATTATAAAAAGTAAAATTATTTTTTAACTTACAAAAAAAATTGAAGCTAGAAGAACATAAGATACAATTCTCATGGGCCTCTGAGTTGTTGGAACTTGTTTATGGGAATAATGATTTTCTTCTTTTGGAAACTAAGGAATCTTAAATATCATATTTCACATTTTAAGGGAATTCAAGAAATATTTACCTAGTGTGAGATTGCTCTGACTTTGATTAAATTGTTTTTCTGTATAGTGGATTTTCTTAGTTCTTGGATAGCCCTTGGTGCGTGTCAATGACCAACAGTATTTCTGGTGTTTCCTTTTCTACAGTTTTTTGGTTTTTTAGTTTCTGGATCTATTGAAATGTCTGGCAAATTCTTTGGGCTCGTGATGTGTGGTGGGAAACCCCTTAGATATATGATGTGTTATGTGCATTATGAAGGACATTCTGCCAGGGCGTCATTTTTAAGCCAACTTGATCCTTGTGGATGGTAGCTAGTTGCAGTCTTTGAAATGTTCGAGGCTTTGATTAAGTTTTACTAGTACCATTATATGAAGAGTTCTGTTTCGGATGGCTGAGAGTGTTGTGTTTTATTCGTTTTATATATATATATATATATATTGGTTGATTCCACATTATCTGTGTTAAGAACCACTCTAGAGTACGAGAGGGGTTGAACTGTGTGAACATTCTCTATTGCTGGTTGTGGGAGAATCCTTTATCAAATCCAAGAAGTGCCATTTCCCTTTTTCCTCCAGGTATGATCTCTCTTTTCGTTCAGCATGTTCTTATGTCGAAATAGGATAAGTTCTGTGTGGCACGAATGGACCTAAGACATTACCCTTTTCCTTATCAGAAATTTGGCATAAAATTATAAGGACAAAGTAGAGACATGAAGGAAAGAGGAGATGGCGATGTGTGTCCGAAGGAGACTGCAGATCCTCTATCACCTGATACACTGCTTGGTTACGCTGTTCCCATGGGTGTACCACTTCGCCTCATATGGAGTTATCAATGGGAGCTTATGTCAGCTGTCACAGGCTAACCAAAGAAACATATTAATAATTATGGAGAAAAAAGGAATCGTGACCCCCATACTTGGCTTTGAGCAAAGGAGGTGTGATGTGCTCAACTTCCCTTTTTTTCTTCTATCGGCCATGTGACCTAAGTTGAGAACTAAATAAAATCCAGGAAACAAGAGGACACGACCCACCTAGATTTAAAATAGGCTTTGTCAGAATGTTATTTTTGGCTTCATTCTATTTGATTGGAATATAAAAGTGGAAGAAAAATGAAAAGAATTTGGATTTCTTACCTGAAGCCCCCATTTTAGCACATGCGCATTATGTTTATGTATCTTTATTAAGTTAGATATCTGTTATGGAAGTCTTGAAAATATTATCCATCACTTCTTTTTATGATTCTTGAAACTCTCTAGCATATTAGGTTTTGAGACATTAATATATGCCCAAAATTCTGAAAAAGGGGTTTCATAACATGTGTGTTCTGTAATATTTTAATTGAGTCCCGAGTTTCTCTGCTGATTTTTCCCAATATGCGTGCTGAATTTATTGTTTGAGATTTACAAATTCCAGGTTAGGAAGAATGGTGGATATGCCATGTAATTATTTTTTGTGAATTGTTTCATGCTAAAACATAATTGTTTTTATATTCTTGCAATTGGAAATAATTTTGTAAGCGACAATTTATAAGCAATGCTAGAATGAGAAATAATGTTGTTAGTATGTTACTGAATTTGCAGTCGTGAAACTATTTATGTTCCCTATTTTCCTGTGTACATATTGCTCACATGATCCTGCACAAAGTCATGTATCAGAGTGAGACACATATGAAACATAATTTATATTTGTTCCATGGAGACTGGTATATGGGTGTCAGTGTCTGACATGGTTAAGGTGAGGGGTTCTTTAAGCCTTAAAAAGTAGGATTCTGTGAAACAGCTATTACAAGAATGGACCATAATCTTACTGAAGCCAAAAACTATACCAAGGAAAAGAACAGAAATGATATTCACATCCTTATAACTATGAAACTGCCAAGTATCAGATGCATGAAAATTCCTGGTCCCAAAAGATGACAATGAATAAAGAATCAGGCAAAGTTCAGCGAAGGACTCAAAACTGTTTGGTTGTGGCAGATATAGGAGTAATTAGGATTTGAGGAACTTGAAATTTCAATGGGGCGAACCTTCTCCTTGGTAGGGCTTCAATGAAGTATCACGTGAATTAAAAGAATATAGATTATTACTGGATTTTTCTTTTGAAAGAATCCCTACACTTCATGAGAAGAATCAGGGCCCATGAATTTGAGGGTTCTATGTGTTCCAAGGATTTATTTTCAAGACTATTTGGCATGGACAATGCAGCTATGTTCAAGCCGTATCTATTGTCCTTCTGTTGAAATGTCCCGTATGTGGGTATGGACCTAGGGTGAGGAACCCATGTATCATTGGTTCTTTTGGTTTATCTATAGTTTTGAAAGTTTTCAATGGTGGAATTTTTTATCCTCCTACCCTTATCTTCCCTCTAAAAACTTCTATTTTTTTATAGCGAGTGTTTTCTTTGATGATGACATTGTTTATAAATTTATGAATGTGTTCATTATATATGTCGTGATTATTGTTGTAAAAAATGTAGTACTCATGCAATATATGGTGACTTGGTTGGATGGTCTTGATTAGTTGTTTTTGCATGACATCAAACTCACAGGAATATAGCTTTATACAAGTGCTAATTTTTTTTCCTGTTATATTTTCTTACAGTACTACGAGGCAAGAAGCGGAAGAGTGATTCTGGTGCTGAGGTATGCTTTACTATCCTAAATGCTTATTTATAACTATTCATTTATCAAGTTGTTTTGGGTAAGTCAATGGAGGAGAAGTCCCCCTACTTAATTTTCATTAATAAAAAAGCAGAGAAAAACAATTATCATACAACCCTATAGAAGGGCAGTTGCACCATATCATGTAATAAAAGAGAAGAAAGAAAATTTAGTGGTCTATGGTGCCACACAGTAGCACCGGGGCCAGCAGATGCCCTCTTAGCGAGGGCATCAACAACCATATTTGCCTCTTGAAAAACATGTGCAATGGACCATCGATGAGAAGAAAGTCTAATATGACAATTATTTGCAATCGCTTTAGCCGTCATGGAGCATGTCATCGATCTTGAATGACATCCACAAGCAGGGTTGGATCACTTTATATTTGTATTGGAAAGCAATTCCTCTGATGAACGAACTGGACTCCTTCAAGTGCTAAGAATTCTGCATGGTTGTTGCAAGCAAAACCAAAAGGCTTTGCAAAAGCAGCGATGAAACCACTTTCTCTGCTCCTGATGATTCCACCACTACGTGCTAAACTTGGATTTATCAAGGAAGCACCATCAATATTGAGCTTATAATTCTGAGCCTCGGGAAATGACCACGTCACCAGAATAAGGGATTCTAACCTTTGTTGATGCTAAGTTATTTGAAGATTACCAATAATGGCCTTTTCTGATAAATTGAGAGACCACTTTTTGACTTCTGCTAGTTCTTGAACATGTAAGGTAATCCGTTTCACAATAAGCTCTCTCCTGGTGGGTCTTGACTCAATGACTCTTCTGTTGTGCTCTTCTCATAGAAACCAAATAGCGGTAAAAAAGATGGAAGACCAAATATACCGAAGTCCATGAGATTTATACTTGAAAAGTAACCACCACCTAAGTAAATCAGAGACAGAAGTACCGAGGACAAACCGTTTTTACATCTCCAAGCTAATGATCTCCATATACCATGCGCAAAAGGACATTGAAATAATAGATGGAAAAGGCTGTCATCATGGTTGCTACAAAAGGGACATAAAGAGTCCAGCTGCGTGCCCCACTGCTGCAATAAAAATGAAGTGGGCAATCGATTATGCAAGGCCAGACATGAGAACCATTTCGCCCATGCGTGGGATTTAGAAGACCAAAGTGCACGGAAAATAGGTTGTGATGAACCATGATGCTTAATAAAGTCCCATGCCCCTTTAATAGAAAATAGGCCATCAGCAGATTGAATCCGGATCAGTGAATCCTTTTTGTGATGTAGAAGAAGAGTATAGTTCTCAACCTCTCTCCATATATTTATTAAAAAATCAGATATTGGAGGTGGCAAAACCCAAGATTGAGGTGCACCTCCTGTAAAGTCTGAAACCCTCCTCCCTGCAGCAGCCCCCAAATCCTCCTGAATGTCATTACCATGCAAATCCGATAGTGACTGACCTACTAACCATGGATCCACCCAGAAATCCACGATCTGACTATTACCAATATTCCATTGTACATTGCCTTTCAAGTGCAATAAGCCAAGTAAAATCCCCTTCCATCCTCTTCTTCCTTCAACCTCCCATATAGAAGAATTTCTAAAATATCAATGTTTGAAGAAACGTGTCAACAACGATGATGGATTTTCCAAAATCTTCCATACTAACTTCACCATTCCTGCGATATTGAAATCCGCCATTTCCCTTACCCCGAGACCTCCTTCATCTTGAGTGAGACACACTGTTCTCCATTTTATAGATGAACACCTTTTTTCTCTACTTCATCGGCCCATAAGAAGTTCATCGGTAGTTTCTCTATTATATTACATGTTTTCTTGAGGAGAATGAAAGCTAATAGCCAGCCCAAGTAGTACCTTAATCGATATGGATGCATGCACTTATATTTGACCTCCGTAGTTCATCCAAGCCTAAGTAGTACCTTAATGATGCTTCACCATGAAACAATGTTATCAGGACTGGACCCGTCATCCTACTTTTGGGTGCACTAGTATGATCTGAATCGGTCAAACCGGCTACTTCACCGGTCAAGACTGGCCTGAAAAATATAGATAAAAAAATAAACAATATAAAAACTGGTTAAATCTTTAATTGGTCAATACTAGTTTTAACCATTCCATCTGGTTGAACTGGCTGGTTGTGCTAGGTTTTGACCTATTGCTGGTTCAGTGATCAGGCAAGACCATTTCCAAGTCTGGTTCCCAGTCTGATCTGGTCTTAATACTGCTAATATCGCATAAATTATGTTCATCCGTGATGTACTGAGAACCTTAGAGCAGTGATTACTCTATCAGCTGCTCAAAAAGTAGTGTTAGTTATTGAATCTGATAATGAGCATCATTGTTTATGGAGATGCACAGTTATGAGCATGCTGAGTTTCTGTTGAGATGCTTGTCAATTTGACATGTTACCCATTCCTATACCTTCAAATAATCTTAAATAACATAAAATTACATTCCTATACCTTCATATAATCTTATTGATTATGTTATGGTGTATATATAATAATAAATAACAATTAAGTTACTGTTATCATGTAGTATAATCTTTATCAATGTTTAAAAATCTGACCGGTGTGTTGAACCCGTCACCCATCAGTTTCAAGTCGAACTACCAAATTAGAAGACCCGGGGATTTAAAAAAACAAAAAATATTCAATCAAGGTTGAGAAACTTCAAATGATTTTAAAAACACAATTCTTTTATTATATTATCTTTTGTTATGATTTTGGGGTCGAATAGGTTCGTGTCTTGATTTAGGGAAGGATTTGGATGAGTTACCCACTGGTTCCAAGTTGAACAAGGAAATTCACTGGTTCTGTCAGATTTGGAGACCTTTTGTATAATTGAACCATAAGACATTGTTTATTTAGTATATTCGGATTATCAGAGCAAACTGCCTTTTGAAAAGTCAGTCATTATATTTAATGAACTCTACTTGAACATCTGACTATTGTGTATCTAGTGAGAGTCGACTTGGACTCAGGCGAGTTATCCGTCCTTAGCATATGTATATGTACCCTATACGTACTTGGATAAGTACTTCATAGTTGTACAGTAATTGAGTGAGTCCATATGGTACTCTCCTGAGTATTCTACAAATTGCAGTTTAATGGGTAGGGCAGAAATTGGCCCTTTTGTTTTTCTTCATTTTAAAGTTTTGGAGCCTTAGGGAGTGCCTTTGAGCCAAATTTAGTCTATAGCTTGATCTTTTCCTGATTTATCTATTAAATATTAGGTTTGACAGAAAAATGTAATTCTGTGGATTTGGTAATTCAAAGATTTCAACCAAGGGTTTGCCCGACTTTGAAAGATTGTGATTTCTTCTCAATGGGTGGTCGATCTTCAATGGAATTTGATCCCTAAGCCTGTTTTTGGGTTCTTCACCTAACCATTGGCTTGTTTTTACAAGAAAACACAAACAATTAGGATTTGAGAGATTTCAAATTCAGATTTACTATTCATCTGAACTTTCTAAGAGCTCGAGTCTCCTAGATCTAAACTGGAAACCCAAATCTAGTTTGGGGTTTTTCATATGGGCTGTATAAGGGAAGCTTTGACAAGGGTTGGGGGGCATAGATTGACACCAAGTGCGAATATTGGGGGGCATTGGCCTAGAAATTTCGAGTAAATTTTACTTTTACAATTTAGACTTATATATTTGATTCATTTTTTACTAAATCAATTATAGTTACAATTGATTTATAGTCATTTTCTTGTTTTACTTTTCATTTTTGTGGATACAATATCATTAGATGTTACATGAGTTCTATATGGAAATTTCAGCAAATAACACCAAATTTCATCATTTTCAAACTTTTGCTTTTCTATTGTTTTATCAGTTTTTATCATAATTGCTATTTTTAGGATTTTGAGAGATTCTCATCTCGGCAAGGACCAAGTAACTTGCCGAAGCTATGGAATTTAACACTGCTTTTATCTTTGGATATTCATTCTGATGAGGATTTGGTTAAAAATTATTGTAAAGGTACATGATGTACTTAACCATAGCATTTTAGAAAAATAGAAAGTATGTACTCCTCTTCTTTCAGTTAAATTGTGATGTCAAAAACTTGTCCTTATTTTGAATTGAGTTACCATTGTCTAATAGTCAATGTTTCGGGGTTATAAATTTGCAATTTAGAAATGGGAACATGACGGATAATCTTAGATGTTTTGGTTTCTTAGTTGTGGTACTAGTCTTCCAAAGCATCGGCAACTGGTGGCAATTTTCTTGCAACTAAAAGAGCAAGGAGTGTATCAAGTTGAATACATTATAATTTGGTCCAACTCTCGATCAATTTTATTGGCTGAGTGTTCAAGTATTCTCTTGCAATCTCAAATTCCTCATGTTGAATGTACACAATTCCTTGCTTGCTCCTCCATTTGTTCCCCCCACCTCTACCTCCGCTACCACTTCTCTTTTTTTCTCTTAGTTTCTTTTATATGCATCTACCATGATCTGCAGATCCGCACTTACTATGTGATCTACCTCTTTTTATCAATCTTGAACCATTAGAGAAAATGAGATCTGTTTATGAATTTAGAAAAATACTAATGTCTACGTTCAAGAACCAAATCTGCAGCATCATTTACATATAATATTTTTAGAAGTTTCTATGGTTTCATTGTTGATATAATGAAACACTGGGTTGCTGAGCTTTGGCCATCCATTCCTTCTTAATCACTGACTTGAAAAGTCCTAGTCAACATGAGAGAGTGCTACCAGCTTCTTACCTCAAGACTGCACCACATCACCAGCCTTTTGAATGCTCCTACACACATTTCCTTATAGTTTTCGTCTTTTTATTAGCTAAAGGAAGCTGTTATAAATTAATGAACTATTCGTAATGAAAAAGAAATATTCTCCTGCATTAATGATCACCTTGATGATTTTTGTATCATAAAAGTTCCTTCCAATTCATTGCCTTCTCGGATAATTTCTTGTTGAAGTTTACTTGAACTTTCTTTCTGCTCATCGCAGCTGTAATTCTTTAACTTTGATGGAGCTGGTTAGGTAGCTAATTTTGTTTTTCATAATTAATGCTAGGCTAGAAAAAGTATGGTGATTTCTAAAAAATACTTGTGTTGATAATTAAGCGAAAAGCAAATTTTTTTTTTTTTTGGGTAAGTAGCGAAAACAAATTGAGACATGTATATTAGTTTTTGTTGAGAAGAAAAATTCGCAATGAAAGTGGCGTAGGCCGAAAACCATCTTGTAGGGTGGGAATTCCCACATGCATCAGAGCTGGGAGTTCAAGTTCTCCTTGACTAGACGATCAGCTGTATTGTTGGTGAATGACAAAAAATAATCGTCCTCCTCTGTAGTGTACAACTCTTTGGGCCCATTTGATATGTTGATTGAGCCAACGTTGACTGGAAGATGCTCTGAGCATGCATTATGGAAGGTTATCAAGCCTGGTAATTGGGTATTTCATGATTAGATTCTTAGGCCAGTTAGGGCATTCTGCTAGCTTTCATAGTCGTGCGAATCCTTGACAGAGAACACTATTGTGTAGGGATTCAGAATTTCACATGCAAATTGACCATGAATACCAAAGGAACTTAGATGTGATGGTGCTTGTTGCTTTTGTGATAAGGGCTGACTTTCAATGCTATGGAACAAGCTCAAATGTGTACCAAACTTTATGGAAAGAGTGGAGGAAATCTGTTAATATCGTTTCTCTTGGTCGCTAGAACAAAATCTATCAATATGAATCCTCACTTTTTTAATATAGTTGGAAGGGCATAAGGGAAGAGAGACCACACTACCGGTTTGGGGCTGATATTTTTTATTGCTATTGCTCTATGTCAATTTGGGCTGATTGCTACCTCACATTGCTTTATGTCTGTTTTGGCTGCCTATACATATCTTCATTGACCCTTTCCCTTCTTGAACTTGCAGTGGTTTTCAGGTGGTTGGTTAATGTATTTACAAGCATCATTTCAAGATGAAGCATATAAATGTGTCTATCAGAAAATCAGTTTGGCTTTATGCCAGGGAGGTAAACAACTGAGGCTATTTTCCTATTTAAGCAACTGATTGAGTAGTATAGGGAGAAGGGAAGATACCTCTGCATAGTCTTTATTGATTTAGAGAAACATATGACAGGGTATCTAGAGAGCTAATTTGGTGGGTGTTGGAAAATAAAGGAGTCTGTAGAAGAGATATTGACGTCGTGAGGATATGTACGAGGGAGCGCTAACTAGTGTGAGGGTGTCTAGTGGAGAGAAGTGGGTCTTCAGTGATCGTAGGCTGACATTAGGGGTTGGCATTGAGCCCATATCTCTTTGTTTTGGTTATGGACGACTTAATTAGGCATCTACATGATGAGGTACCTTGGTGCATGTTGTTGGCGGATGGCATAAAATTGATGAGACTAGAGGAGGCGTCAACACAATGTTAGAACTTTGGAGGAATGCTCTAGAACCTAAAGATTTTAAAAATTACATGGGCTAAGGCAAAATATACATAATGCAAGTTTAGTAATAATAGGAGTAGAGATGAGAACGTAGTTAAGATTGATGACTAAGAAATACCTAAAAGTGATTATTTTAGGTATCTTAGGTCGATGATCCAGGAGAATAGAGAGATTGAAGATGATGTCACATATTGAATTAAAGCTGGGTGGGTGAAGTGGAGATGTGCATCCGGAATTCTATGCGATCACCACATACCAATAAACTAAAGGAAAGTTTAATAGGACTATTGAAGACCAGCCACACCTTATGGGATGGAGTATTGGGCAGTCAAGAAACAACATATCCATAGGATGGTGAGATGAGGATATTGAGATGAATGAGTGGCAAGACAATAAAGCATAAAATTTGGAATCAATAGATACACGGGAACTTAGGGGAGGCTCCAATAGGTAATAAGATGAGGGAAAGTAGACTTAAGTGCATTAGCCATGTGCAGCATAGGCCTAATACAACAATGGTTAGGAGAGACGAATGGGTTCACATCAAAGGCTCTAAAAGGGTAAGGGGAAGACCCAAAAGGACGTGGATGAAAGTAGTGAGAAGGAATATGGTAACTTATGGTCTGACTGAGGGCATGACCCTTGATAAAGTAGAATGGTGGAACTGGACTTGTGTAAGTGACTCCAAATAGTTGGGATAAAGCTCAGATGATCATGATGGTGATAATTATGATTTCAATATGAGACATATATTCGCCTTTCCTTCAATCCTTTTAGCATTTGGATCTCAAGGCCCTTATGACACTCTCACATACTCAGATACTTAAGTTTATATTATTTATGATAATTGAATTTAACATCCAAATGCATAGCCAAACCTTCTCCAAAATCCATATGGTTGGGTGTTCGGAAATGTGCAGTTCTTGCATCGGTTATCTAGTACATACTATCAGAATTGGTGTTTTCTGCAACCATTTGTTCCCTAGTAAAAGAATCCTAGGAGTGATGGACTTGTAACATGTCTTTTCTTGCATATGATTCTTGTCAATAGAAAAAAGTAAATCTAGAGGATGGATCAGGATTGAATCAATAAAATGATGTATATACATGTATATGTGGTTAAAAAGTACTAGATTTAGATCAATGTGGATATATTGTTGCTCTCTGATGACACTTTAAGAGTCAACTCCTTTATTATGAAGTTTTGAATATGTTATATAAATGGTGTGTTCTTGATATGAATATGTGATATAAAAATCATGCGCATACATCAATAAGTTTTTCTAAAAGGACGCTTCATGTGAATCCCAGACATGATATGTGATTATTAAGGTCATTAATGAACAAGGTTTCACTAGCACACGAGTGCTTGTAAGTGTAAGGCTTCTCTAGTTTTGTTAGTTGTAGCGTGCATTCCTATGCAATCTCGTTATATGGTGTGTCATTAGTCTCTTGGAAGGAGTTCATGTAGTAAGGTTTTGTTTCATAATGTAACAGTACATGGGTTAGTTCATCTTCATAGCAATACAATATGAGCAGTGCGGCTTTTGACATTAACAGGGAAAAAATGCACCAATTTTCTGTTCCATTGTTAATATGTGCTTTTTGTTATTTTCTTAACTCTATCTATTCATAATATAGTTGGTGTTGACAACATGTTCTGCTACAGTAGGAATCGGGCTTGGGTCAAGGCGGTAGCAGCTGGGTTTTTATAGCACTACATCTCAAGTTCCATTCCTATGTAACATGTTCTGCTACAGTAGGAATCGGGCTTGGGTCAAGGCGTAGCAGCTGGGTCTTTATAGCACTATGTCTCAAGTTCCATTCCTATGTAACCTTGTCAACAATAAAGGAAAACCGTTCTGCTATAGTTGTAATTGATTTAATGGATCCATCATTTTTATCAAAGCCTATTGGACTGAACCTTGATGCTTTCTGGTTCTTTGTTTAATCGCATGCTCTTTGAACAATCAGGAGAAAGATGCAGATTCCCCAGAAAAACATGTGAAGATTCAATTTCCTGCCTCTTTGAAGAAGCAATTAGTTGATGACTGGGAGTTTGTTACTCAGCTCGGTAAGGTAATCATGCATCATTTTTTAAGAAATTCTGGATGGTGTGATTTATATCTGTTGTTATCATGATACATCATCTCATCAACTGCTTTCATGTCTTACTTTCCTGGTTTAATTTTGATCGGCTGGAGCATAAACTACTCTTTAAGTACTTCTGTACTTGGACTTTAGAAAGTAGAAGAACATGAAGAGCGTTTGTTATTGTCCATGTTTTGTTGCTTGTGTTTCATCTTGTCAGAGGAGAGAGGAGAAAAGAGAAAAAGGAGAGAGAAGAGAGAGATACGAGAGACGAGAGAGAGAGAGAGAGAGAGAGAGAGAGAGAGAGATGTGTGAGAGACTAGAGAGTGAAGTGAGGTTGAAAACTGAGCCCTCACGTACCTCGTAAACCACTTATATATTGTTAAACAAATGTAAAAGAGCAAAACCACCCGTACAAAATATGAAAGGGCATTTGGGTCCTAGAACTATATTAAAGGATTATTAATGCTCCACTCAATCTGGAGCATAAATGTCATTCATGCTAAGCTTGAACAAGTTGTTTGGAATATATTACGATCAAGTCCTTTGGTGAAAATGTCTGCCAATTGATTCTTAAGATTTCACATATGGAGTAGCTTACTAGCAACTTTCTTTCAAATAAAATGATAGACTGCTTCAATGTGCTCAATCCTTTCATGAAACACTGAATTAGTGGCTCTATAAGTGACATCTTTATTGCAATAGTAAATCCTATCTCTTGCAACAATGTTTTCAACCACATCAATTCACATGTAGTATGTGCCATTGCTCCACATTCAACCTCTGCACTAGATTTGGCCACAACATTTTGTTTCTTGCTTCTCCATATTATTAAGTTTCCACCATTAAATATACAATAGATTGTGATAGACCACCTGTCAAATGGTGAATCTACCCAATCATTATCTTAGTAACTTTCAATGGCTAAATGATTATTTGGCTTGTAAATCAAACCTCGACCCGAGGCTCCTTTTAGATACCTTAAAATTCTATGCGTCCTGGTGAGGAATCCTCGGAGTATGCATAAACTGACTCACAACACTTACTGCAAAGGCAATATCAACTCTTGTGATGGTAAAGATAAATTAGCTTGCCTTGTAGTCTTGTGTACTGTCCTGGATCCTTAACAACTCTCTCAGATTAGGCAATAATTTTGCATTTGAATCCATAGACCTATCCACTGGTCTAGCACCCAATATTCCAGTTTCTATCAACAAATCAGGCACATATTTTCTTTTGGACAAACTAATGCCATGCTCTGATCTTGCTACTTCAATTCTGAGAAAATACCTTAGTTTACCGACTTTTTTCATCTAAACATATTGTTTTAGATGTGTCTTCAAATGACTGATTCCTTCTTGATCATTACCAAAAACACCAATATCATCAACATAGACGGCTAAAACAATTATTTCCAAATAAAAACTGAATGATCTGTCATTGTTTTTATTCACATGAAATCATTGAATTTTTTAATTCTGACATCAATGAATTGCTTTGGGTTGAAAGAAATCTGATGTCCAGTTTAACTTGAACTTTCATGCAAAGAACTTCTGCTGAGTGTTGAATAAATGCAACTTCTAAATTTTCCCAAAAAATTTTGTAAAATAAAAGGAAAATAGGATGGTGTCTCCAAATTTTCTTTGGTTTTAGCTAATTCAAGTAAGGGAGGTTTCATGATTGTTCTCTGCTACTCATTACAAAATCCTTCTGATTTTTTCTCTGAAGTTTATGATCTCAGATTCATCAATCCCACCAAATATCATACAAACATAATATATTCTTGCTGTTTATTGGTATATTTATTTGGATATTCATCTCAAAGAATCTGAGCCGACCCCAATTAACTGGGAAAAGGCTAAAATGATGATGATGATCTCAAAGAATCCGGATATCTTAATTATGCAATGTTAGTAATATGATTAATAATATCATTCAAGAGATAATAACATATAGATTATCAAGTTCCTCAGATTTACAATTCAATCATCTATATTTTTCGATTTTATGGAAACATGATCTTTTTCATCCTCACACACATGGAGGCCATTTAAAGGGGCAAAAAAGTCCACTTTGTCCATTACAAAATTGCTATAAACCTGTATCTTTGTAGGAATTTACTATTTTCCCCCTTGAACTATCAGTCCATGCTGAGTAACTTTAACCAAACTAATCTTTCCCAACAAGGTCTCTAGTCTCCCTCTGCCTTCTTTCCCTCTTTCACTGCCAACATTCTGGCTACTCTCCTAACTGTTATCTTGCCCATCTCTCTCTCTCTCTCTCTCTCTCCCGCTTTCTCTCTCTCTGTCTCTCGGTCATTAGGGGGTAGCTGGCATTTGGAGGGGCAGGGAGGAGAGAGATTGTCTCCACTTAGAGCATAATGAGCTCTCTTGAAGGAAATACCTAGGTTTGCTATACTGGTATTGGGGCTGAAATAGTAAGATTCTATTAAGTTAAAAATCTAGACCACTTTTTGGTGATGGGCAAAATCAACCTTTTGCTCCTTCATTTATGTGTGTGAGAGGCTTAAAAGGGATCATGTCTCTGTAATATCAGAAACATGGTTGGTCAAAGTGCAAGTGTTTGAAATTTAATTGAGTTATCTGTAATCTTCTCTTTAGATTATTGCTGAAGGAGATAAAGTTGTTCTTCTCTTCTGCAATACTTTTGGTGTTAATGAGTTTCTCTTACAGCTTGTTAAACTTCCGCGCTCTCCATCGGTTGATGATATTTTGAAGAGATATCTTGACTACCGGTCAAAGAAGGATGGCATGTGAGTTTTTAACGGCTGGAAATAATTTCTACCAAGTGTTGATTTATCTTTCAGCCAGGCCACTCTTTCATCTGTTCAATTTTAGTTTGTTTCAGTTTATTGTATTTTTTCTATCTTAACAATTTATATTTTATTCCCTCTTTGTCTCTTGAACTATTATATATGTTTTCTAGATCTTTTACCATTTTATGTAATTCACAATGTTGAATCTGTAATATTGGGCAACATGTGACTATATAGTGTTCTTCAGGAAGTAAGACAATTTTACATTTGAGACATGATTTTCCTCCTTAATGCCCCGTTCTTTTAAACACACATTCGGTTACATGAACATGGATTAATGTTGTAGAAGCAGTTCTTTTAAACACACATTCGGTTACACGAACATGGATTGATGTTGTAGAAGCAAGAGGCACAGTTCATCAAAGGTTGGTATGGGAGTCTGTGTCATAATCGAGGCCACAAAGGTCATGTATTCATGACGAAACCAATGTGTATACATAACTTCGTCACTGACGGAAACGGGATCTTCAATGGCTACTAGTTGATCAGAAAAAGGCCCTGATCTTGTTCAGGTAATCCACTAATGAATGAAGTATCTCGCTTGGCTCGCTGGAAAACCATTGAGAGTTCAAGAATATGTGTATTAGGTTTTTGTGACTACAAAGAGTGAAGAGTGTCTTTTACTGTACCACTGTCAGGAACTTGGAGTAAAATTTCTTGAGATAGAGTGGTGCCTATCCCAGAAACTAAGGTTTGGTCCAAAGAATTCAATGGGTTGAAACAAGTTTTTAATAGTTAAATTACAACAGTAAATAATGAAAGGAGGAGAAACAAAGGAAGAAAAACGATGAAGAGATTAAGTGCTCAATGAGAGAGAAAAAGAGGAAGGATGAGGACATTTAGAGGAAGAAAGAGAGAAGGTGATATTAGGTCATATTGACCTCCAGCACCTCTCATATATTTATATCAGTTATAAAAGATTTACTTGTAGTACAAGAATGTCCTTTTGTGGTAGAAAGGATAAATAAGTCCTTAGAACTTAAATGCAATATAATGATGACTAAGTCTTCAATAATCACTCTCACAATACTCCCCCTCAAGATGGTGCATAGTATCAATCAATGCCCGGCTTGCTTAAAATAACTTGTAGTCGATGTTTAATAATAGTCTTTGTCAAAATATTTGCTAGCTGATCTTCTGTCTTTGCATAAGACAAATTTCTCTTGTAGCAACTCTTTCTTGAATAAAATGTCGGTCTACCTTGATATGCTTGGTCTGATCATGCGGAATAGGATTGTAAGCTATACTAGTGGCAGCCGTGTTATCATAGTAAAACCACGTTCCCATAGTAGGAATTTGAACCACAACTCACATGCACCATGACCCATAGAACGATACTCTACGTCTCCACTTGACTGGGCTACAAATGATTGTTTGTACTCCTCCAAGTGACCAAGTTACCCCCAACTAGAGTGCAAGAGCCTGTTGTAGATCTCTGGTGCATAACATAGCTAGCCAGCCCAATCGGCATCTGTATAAGCCCCAACTTGGTGATGATTCACAAAAACAATCCTCTGCCTGGTGATGATTTTAAATATTTTAGAATAAACATAAGAATATAATACGACATCTAAAAATAGATTTTCTATTATAATAGAAGAGTTTATATGGGATTCAAGTAGCATATTGTGTTAAAAAATATAATGTACAAGTATCTTAATAATTAAAAATGAAGGAAAAGGTTTTGGAAAGATTTGAATCGAGATACAGTAAATGCATGAAAAGATATTCAATTGAGTATTTAAGAAATGAAAGACATAAAGGGCATTGTAAAATCCAATAAAAGATTTTCTATTATAAACAAAATATTTTAAATGACAGTTAAGAGCATAAATAAATCACTAAAAATGTTATTATTTTCACATACTTTCAAACAAAATAAAGTGAAATTAAAGTTCATCAATTGCGTAGACACTTTTGAAAGGTAGATAAGACATTTTGTTTAAAAAAATATAATGTATGAAAATATTAATAATTAAAAATCAACGAAAAGATTTTAGGGAAGATTTGAAGTGAGATACAATAAAGGGCATTATGAAATCCAAGAAAGGATTTTTTTTATCATATATTATTGATTTTAAACCAAAATGAAGAGACAAAAGCAAATATAGGTAATAATTTCATCGTTTTAATTCACTTTGAAATGATATAAACTACTAGAAACCTTCAATTAAGAAAGGAATTTGGAGGAGTGGATCAAGATCCTTTGTAATCAAGGATTGAGATCCCTATAAGTTAGGAACCGGGATCCTAATGATTGAGATCCCCTGCAGGGAGGAAGCGAGTATCACTCGGGCTGTGGCTCGGAGATCGCCGGATCAAGATTCTAGGAGGAGATCGCCACCTTCTGACCAAGATCCCCGCAACTATGCTTTCCAAGTTCCCTTTTTTAGCTGCTGTCAACGTAGCTGGTTGAACCACATACATTCTGCTAGGTCTTCATTCCATTTAGGTTTGAAAATCCTTCCCAGACCTTGATCATAGAGTGGGATTCATATTCTTACTCCCATTATTTTTAAGAATCATTTGTTTACTGGGAATTACCTTCTAAGTTAGTCTAGGGTATGCCATCTACATTTTGTAAATTTTATGGAATCCTTGGTTTTGGGTGTCTCTGTTCGATCACGAGTCTTGGAGCCTTACTATAAGATGTGACCTTTTGAAAATCATTTATTATCAAGATTTTGTGGTTATTTAGCTTGCATACAATTAGCATATCTTGCCAGCACTCTTTGAATGCCTAGTTCAATCTTTTCAATGTTATAATTACAAAAATGACCGTTATGACACAGGGGAGGTGGCCTCGGCAAGGTAAGTGGGCCCCATGTGGTTCAGGTTTGTAGCTTCTAAAAATGGTGGACTGCCCACATGGTTTTAAAAAAAAAAATAGCAAAAATGACTCTGATTGGCTCTAAACTAAGTAAATCAGTTGATTAAGCTGGCAATCAAACGTAATTGGGGCCTCCATCACTTTTTCTATCTGTGCAACAAATGGTTGCGATTGTGCAAGTGCGGATGTTTACTGTTGCAAATCCTAATTTCTTTCGTCAGTGTTGAATATTTATGTAGTTTTCAAAATTTATTGATTAAACAAGCTGTTTTCTTAGAATTCTACATCTACCACGGTTTCATTGTTGCATTCTGCTACTGTTCTTTTTATGATTTTAGGTAAGAAGGATTGGAGGGATCCTTGCATTGGACTTTGGCTCGCTTTCAACATTTCCTTTGTGTTTTAGCTTGACTTCTTGTTATATTGTTGGGCTTCTAGTTACAAGAAATGATGTGCATAGGATCATAATGCATATTTATTTCAGAAGTTCACGTGAAACTTTTGTTTGCCTTCTAATTTTTTGAAAGTTTTATTCCTTGGCTTGGAAAAATCTATTACTTGTGCTGTTGTCCTATGCAGGATTGCAGAGTCAGTCGGAGAGATATTAAGTGGCTTACGCTGCTATTTTGATAAAGCATTACGACCAATGCTCTTATACAAACAAGAGCGCCAACAATATCATGATTTGGTTCCAGAGAATAGTAACATCTCCCCTTCTACCATCTATGGTGCTGAGCATCTTCTTCGCCTCTTTGGTATGCTCATATTTCACTGTCATATGTATTTAAACGAGAATACTCTTTATCTTCATGTCTCTTATTTGATTCTTTTAATTGTTTGTCATTTTGTATGCTCTTTTGCTAAATTAAAACTGTGCCTTTTCCTTTTCCTTTTCCCTTTTCAATTCTATTATACTTCATGCAAATAATGAATCATTCCTGAACAATTTCACGATGCATCTCTGGTTCCCTGCTGCTTTCCTTATTTTCCTTTTACAAGTTCATTATATTGTGTGCTAATTGTGCAAATGGTATATGACATGTATTGCTGACCAGCGGTGGGTTATGCTATATTTGGGTCCTTCAATGTGTGCTAAAATTGTATGAGCATATTTTAAGATTAAGTTGAAGCCAGTGTTAGATGGACTATCTTGTCTAACTGTTGAGGCCAGGAACAATGCCCACAAGAGTTATGGTCCTTGTTGAAACCAAATAGGGATAAATGGCCAGAACTGATGATGGACCTATTTGACAAGTAGATCAAGTCTCCTGGTTTAATGCAGTTATAGTTAGGGTATTTGAAGCAGTTGGTTCTGTCTATCTAATATCTGTTGGATCTTGCTTGAATATTTCTATGGTTCAATGCATGCATGGGCAGGGACCACAGGACAGCAATGGGACTCGAGGGGCCACCCCTTATGTTGGTAGGCCTTCATGGACATCATCTAAAGGATCTCATAATAAACAATCAAAGAATATGATCATTTCGCAAGTTCATGTGGATCAAGATTAATGGCCAAGATGTACCTAAAAGAGATTGTTACCTAAAAGAGATTCTTTTCGATATCTTGGGTCGATAGTCCATGAGGTTAGAGAGATTGGAGGAAGATGTTGCACATAGAATTAGAGCTGGGTGGACGAAGTGGAGATGTGCTTTTGGAGTCTTATGTGATTGTCGGATGCCAATGAAATTGAAGAGGAAGTGTTGGGCAATAAAGAAATAATATATCTATAAAATATGAGTAGTTAAAATGGGGATGTTGAGATGGATGAGTGGCAATATAAGAAATGATAGAATTCAGAATGAATATTTGAGGGAACTTAGGAGTAGGTCCAGTAGGAAATAAGATGAGGGAAAGTAGACTTAGGTAGTTTGGCCATGTGTAGCGTCAACCTGGAACAACATCAGTTAGGAGGAGTGACTTGGTTCAAGTGGAAGGCTCCAAAAGGGCAAGGGGAAGGCCTAAAAGGATATGGATGGAAGTAGTGAGTAGTGATATGGTGAATTATGGTTTGACTGAGGGTATGGCCCTTGATAGAGTGGAATGACAGAACATGATTCATGTAGCCTACCCCAAATAGTTGGGATAAGGCTTTGATGGTGATAATGATGATGATGTGGAACAAGATATACTTTGGACATGGTTAAAGCATTAGTCTTTAGGATTACTAGGTTGAGCTAATAATATGATACAAGATAAAACCAGCTTGTTACTTGAGTGGATCGCCCTAACTCTAGGATGTGCAAGATGATTTTTGATGAATGACCATAGAACCTTAGCCCATGGACTTTAAGAGTTAATTTTGTAGTCACATAGGGAGAGTTCTGGAAAATAATGCAAGCCCCTAGGGAACTCCAATAATTTAGGACGCCTCTTTGAAATTCTTTGGTTTTGTGACACTATCAACGAACACATTAAATTTGTGACAATGACCATACGAATGATAGGAACTAATGTTGAACAAAGGGCTGCAATTATTCACTAGCTGATCTGAGCTAAAGGTTAACGGAGAGGTTGTAGATGGTGAAGATCCTTGTTTTTATCATATTACTATTGGAGGAGTAAGCAAGATTAAAGTTCTACATTGTTGTCTGTGGATAACTGATGAATGTTGGTCCATCGTATTTTCAAGAAAGGTTCTTTAAGAATAAATTTATGAGCACCTACTCAGGGGCAAGAAGGGCAGGAGTACCAGGGAGTGCTACTTTGCTGCATTGTTGGTTTCATCAAACTGGAAAAGAAAGGACAATTTGTAATCTGGCCAAAATATAAATGTCACATTAACTGCATTTATTATAAAGGAATGATGAAATCGGACCCTGATCTCTACTTAGCTATAAATCCATGCCTAATAGCTCTGTATCATTTTTCTTCTCAAAAGTTTCTGTTGGATGACCATTGGATCCTTACTAGAGGAATTACCCAATGGTGAATCTTGATGAAAGAGCAAAGCTTTAAAAAAAAAAAACAGATCCAACAGTGTTGGGCTTGGACTAATTAATTGCTAAGGTAGGGACAGTTCCTACTTTATCAGGTTTATTTATTATAACAGAAAAGCAACTGATCTCGAACATTATCATATCAAATTCGATTGACCTAGCCCTTTATGCCGCAGTTTATGCAATTCCATTGAATTGTAAGTCTTGGAAACACAAGTATGATCAATGGCTTGAAGAGAATCTGCATACATGAGTATTATTTCCTTACATCCTTCTTGAATCAGTTTCAAAGATATGATATCTTGTACAAGATAACTCACAGAAAGAAAGTAAATATCACAATCACTTTCTGTACAAGCAGGTTGAAAAGGGATTTTATTTCTACATGTCTGCAAATTGAATGATGGTGAAATCATGCATACAAAAATCATGTTTGCAAACAAAAATCATTAATAAAAAAGGAAAACAGTGAGGTAAACAATGGGTGACACCGCCCCTTCCTCTCTGCTTTGAATCAGCCAATGTATTTGCCAAAGAACCTTCATTTAGTAGTTTGAGTATGACAGCACACCATGAGATTCCGTGTGCAAGTCCTGCATTCCCAAAACATTCTTTTTCAGTCTTTAAGGATAGGAGAATGCCCCTGCTCTCCACCTAATAGTATCAAGGGAGTCATGCCTAATAATTTGTAATACCCAAATTCTGCTTGTGACCAAATTCAGCTTGCATATGGCTTAGAGGTGATATAAATGAATGATGGTGAATTCTGTAAATGGTGTCTTAGGGAGTTAGAATACTCACTTGGTAGTGCTAAGGTATACCCAAGTGTACGAGATGCCTTTTAATGGGGCACGGGCTGTTGTTGCAAACAGGACCGCTGTAGGCACCTCTATTGCAGTAGCTTCTGTTTGACGCTAGCCTTCAACCAAGATAGGTGTGAAGAATGTGTTCTTCATCATCATCTATGTTGAAATTTACTTGTTATGTTACAGTAATCTGAAAGGAATTATGTGCTCCTTAGTAGGCAACTGGCCTGGTTTTTGTAGCTTTAGGGGTAATCGTTCTTGGAGGATTTCGACATTCTGGTTCTAGTCATTGCTTGCTCCTTGATGGTAATCTGAGAGTGTTGCTCTACGAATATATGTAGATGATATATTGTTTGCGGATGATGACAAAATCACATAAATAGTTCTGGATTATAGTTACCAGTAATGCCTTGAGGATGCCTGTTGGAGTGTGTGGTTAGTGTGACCAAAGAGCATGTTTTAAGCGGCTTGGCCTGGGAATCACCCATGCAGTGGAAGTCATGGGAGTGGGAACGTCACCATATACAAGGTTTGTACAACTGAGTTCTAGACAAAGCAATGGTATCAGAATTGGACTGGACTGGAGCTGCGACCAAAAACTGTTTGAGCATGCAGATTGAACAAATAATAGGTCAAAACTGGTAAAAAAGTGCTAAGGGAGCTTGAACTTACTAGTTCAGTTGCTCTAGATTAAACCGGCCAAAAGTAAAACCCAGAAATTCTTTTCGTAATTTTAACCATTTTCCCAATTTTTTATATTTATAATTTAAAGATATTTCCCTTTGAGATATATTAGAAGGGATACAAAATTGAATGCAATAAGTTTTTGACCTCAAAGGTCTACAAGATTTCACTGTTCTTATGCATTTCTCTGATTCGAGTTGAATGCGAAAGGAATAGTCCAATGCTCCCTTATATTTATTTCCCTGTTGATGAGATTCTTCCTAAGAGGTATATATGCCAGGCCTACGATTGACGAAGACCAAATTTTAAAAAAACTGGCTCGGTGTACCAAACCGGTACCCACTGGTTCCGAGTTGGACAAGTGGACCCGGTGCTCCAACTCGGCTGATTAGGGCAGTCCGGGGATATTATTAATAAGAAAAAAAAAATCCTGCAGGTTTTCTCCTCTATCTAGTTTTGTAGGTCTGATCTCTCACTGTTCTTTTTTGGCGGATCTCTCTTTATGGTTCCTCTCCATTGTCGATTTGCAAGTGTGACTCTCTTTCTCTCTCTGTTTTTTTCTTGGTGGATCTCTTTCTTGACATGTCATCTCCAATGTCAATTTGCATGTCTGATTCTCTCTGTCGCTCTCTGTGTCTTCCCATTTTTTCACAAGAAAATCACAATTTAAAATTGATTTGCATGTCTGATTCTTCTCTCCCCCTATCTATCTCTTTCTACAAACACTTTCTTCCTTTTTTGCAGAAATATCCCTCTCTCAAAAGCTCCTTTCTATCACTATCTGAAGCTTATTCTATTTGTACCTTCTATATTTCATCTCTCTCTGCATTTCTGGGCATTTTTAGTGCTCTCTCTCTCTCTCTACATTTCTGGGCATTTTTAGGGTTTCTAGGTTAGAGGGATTGACGGAGCCATGTATGCTGATATACTTGAGTTACTCTCCATGGAGAAGTATCTCTACTTTGGGCTGAGCTTTTTGGGTCAAAATAGGATCCATAATGAGAGAAACCAAAGGGGAAGCTGATCATGGCAGTACTGGATAGTTTTTGTTGGACTTTTATGGCCTCAATCAGCCTTGACACTTGTTCTTTTGATAAAGTGATCCATAGAGAGAGAGAAACCAAAGGAGAAGCTGATCATGGCAGTACTGGATTGTTTTTGTTGGACTTTTATGGCCTAAATTGGACTTTGACGCTTGTTCTTTTGATAAAAGCTCTTTTTTGTACTATTACGTGTTTGAACTCACATTCCTGGTTTGGCTGAGAGTTTTGGACTAGAATGAGTGAAACATGCCAATCTGAAGTTGTATGAAACATGCTATTAGGGTTGATGAGTTTTACTTGGATGAAATAGGCCATTGGAGCTGGTTGGAGCTCTCTCTGTCTAGGCAGGGGCTCCATCACTCTTGCCTTGGTGTGTGACTGGGCCTTGGCTAGAAGAGTGGACCCACACCCAGGGCTGGATAAGATTAGTCCCTAGATGCACGTCACTGAAAAGGGTTCATGAGTATCCTGTTGGTCTGTATTAGCCTAGTTGTGGATGATATTCTGTCCAAGAGATGAAACATCGTATTGTTAGGAGTTAGGACTGTGGGTGCCTGAAAGTAACAACTTATTGATAAAACTCATTTGATTAAAATTTGTAAGTAACAAATTGGAGTAGTGTATACCCACTTGAACCGAATATGAACTTATTGGCACAGAAAAGATGGTTGTGATTTATTTAGCAAAGTAAAGACGATTGGTTGGCAGTGGCAGTCTTTTGTATTTGTTGCCACATAACCACCAAAAATTGCATATGCTGTCCATATGTTAGTCACTATAGTTAGTGTATGAAGACCTCATTTCACAACTCTTTCATATTATGGTAGGGTTGACATCTCCTATACATCTCTTTGAACAAATATAACTGCTGTCAGGGTTGTAAATTTATTTAGCATTCTGTTGCCAGAAGAAAGCTTTCCTGATGTAGGCAATGGGGGTACAACTTAGTATGCATCAAACCCCTAGGCAAGTTGAATGCCAAAATACAGTCCAGATAGCCACGGTCTGAAGATATGGTTCAGAAAGGGCAAGTGATAGGGCCCAAAAGGACATGGTTGGAAGTAGTGAGAAAATATATGGGGACTTTTGGCCTCACTGAGATTATGGCCTATGATAGAGGAGAATGGCGGACCAGGATTCGTGTAGCCGAACCCAAACAGTTGGGAAAATGTTATGATGATGATAATGATGATGATATGTTAACTGTTGAGATTTCATCCAAACAATGCTTCAGTTCCAGTTAACTATTCTCCATTGGCCTAGATTAGGTCATTACTTATAAAATTGTCAGGTGAAATGGAGAGAGATAGTAGGTGGATTCTCGCTAATTGAAGCTGATTTTGCGTCAATTTAAAAATAGATATTGCTTAGAAATGATTTTTTAGATTATTTTGATAGTTTTTAGCATGATATGGGAACTTTCGTAATGTTTTTCCTTTATTTAATTTTTTCTGAAGTAGTCTAATAAGGGTGAGGACCTTAAACTTTCCCTTGACCCGTCCCAAGCTCGGGGTAAAGGAAGTGAGTTGTGTTAGATAGGCAGCTAGCTTAACACGTTGCTACATCTTATTATGAATCCTGAACCTATGTAACTTTTTGGTCTTACTGAGAGTATGGCCATTGATAGAGAATAATGGATGAACAAGATTCATGTAGTCGATCCCAAATTATTGGGATAAGGCTTGGATGATGATGATGATAGTAGCCACGGTCTGAAGAACACCCATAAATTGACTTTTTCTGGTTATATGGGTACATCTTGGTTTACTTTACAGCACTGAAGGGTGATTGTACCTTCTTTTCTTATACTGTTCCAATCTGTACTTATTCACATCTTACCCATTAAAAGATTTAACTTACGAGGGTGCAAATGTATAATTGCTATTATTATTTATTTGTTATTCATATTTTGTCTTGGCTTTTTTAGTTAAGAGCGGTATTTATGGCATTCAACTATTGTACTCAAATAATGAAGTCTACTTCTTTTGATTGCTATCATATAAAACTAAGAATGATGGATTTTCTGCAGTGAAGCTTCCTGAATTATTGGCCTATGTCAACTTGGAAGAGGAGGCAGCCACACAATTGCAGCAGAAACTACATGATTTTCTCAAGTATGCTTAATGAATTTCTTTCTGGATATAATTTGGATTTTAAGTTGTTGAAGCCCAAACTGTGACAAGAAATGGTTTTTTTTTATTTTGTTTTTCGTTTTTCCATAAGCATGTTGATAACATGAATGCCTAAAATGTAACTTTGTGTAGTCCCTTGGAGAATGGACTGAAAACAAGGGCTGCATGTTTGTCTATCAGGTTATGAAGTTTCATGCTCCATCATAAAATAAGACTTAGCAAATAATTATTTATTCCACTCTAAATTATGTTCCTTCTACTTAAAGATTTGAAATACATCATTTGTTTCTTTTCATATGTATTGATATCCCAAAAAACAAAGAAAAACCAACCCTTTGAAGAAGGTTTTTGGGGGAAATATAGTTTAGTCAATTAATATTGTTAGAGTGTCACCTCCACATGCAAATATGGAAGATAAGGCATCATGTTGTCTGTCCAGAGGCCCCTGCCAAAACATGGCCCAGTTGTAGATGCAACTAACACATCACAGGTAATTGATTTACTGTGTTCCCTTCTATCCATGACATTTTTCCTTTACTTCACCTTTCTAGCTACATTGGATTCCACTTCTGGTCCATCTTCTTACTCAAAGATTACTAAATTTGAGAATTTAAGGAGTTCCCTGCAAAAGGAATTGCAGGGTTTGCATGACAATCATACTTGGTAATGTAAACAACCTATCAGTTTCAAATGGCATATGCACGGAAGTTGGGGCCTGATGAAATGCTGGATTATTATGGGGTCTTACTCTTAGCCAGAGGTTCACAGGGGTATGAAATGGACTTCGATGAAACCTTGGGCAAATGACCACAGTACAGGCGGATGTCAAAAATTCTTTCTGTCATGGGCATCTGAAGGAAACCTTATCTATGCAACAACACCTTAGTTATATTTCCCCAATCCAAATCTAGTATGCAAGCTTGAGAAGGTATTTTATGGTCTCAAGCAAGCCCCATAGGCTTTGTTTGACAAACTTTACCATTGTATCCTTCTGTGCTAGTAATGGAAATGTACTGTATGTTCAATTGGTGCACTCCCAAAACTTAATTGTTATATTCCCACCTCGTATATAAAAAATGGATGGACTCATTGGAGCTAGATGTCAAATGCTCCAACATTGAGGGAATTCACTATGGGAAAGCCCATGACGTACATATGACTTGTTGGTAGCCACCTTACTTGATGCTGACTTGTCCCTACTCAGCTCATCCTGAGCTGTGGTCAGTTTACATTCAATCATTCTTATCTTCACTGGGCAACAGTTGGTCGCGTCATCTGATTCTTCATGTCACCAGTGACCATTCTCTTTAGCTTCCATTTTATTGTCCTTCGATGTAGTTTCCATACAAATACTGATTGAGCCGAATGTCTCAAAACCTGACTCTGTACTATAGGATTGTATATGTTTCTGGTATAAACTTTGATATTCTGGAATTCTAAGAATGATTAGATTGGCTTTAAATCCAGTAAATATGTAAAATATCAGGCAAGGTCGTCTGTTGTAGTGACATGTTTAGTTGCAAAGACGTCTTTCTGACCAGGGTTATGCATTTCTATGCTCTCACCAGTACATGCTAATGGCAAACTTTGTTCAAGGAGGATCCAAATGATTGTTTTCTATTGCCATTTTATTTGGGTGATATTGAATTCCCTCTTTCATTTCCGAGTTCTAGCAAAATGACACCACAGAGGTCATGACTTGACCAACGACCTGTTTTCTTGTGGAAAAACTATTGCTTTTGACTTCCCTACATTAATACGTGGGGTTTGTGCTTCCAGACATTATTGTCATCTATGCGTGTAGAGATATTACATTACTGGTTTGTTCATCATATATAATATTGTTAGGTCTCATATGTCATTCCATTAACCAAAGGGTGTTTTGTCATTGTTTATGCATGTCACAAGTGAGCCTCATAAGATTGGTTCTGAATCTTCTGATATTTCCTTCCAAGCATGTGACAGCTTCCTACTTTTTCTCCACCTTCATTCATAAGTGCATTTTGGTCAGGCTTGTATACAAATATGATGATGCAAAATAATTATAATTCCTCTGGTTCTCACCTACAAAGAAGCAGGTCAACCCATGGGTATATCTCATCCTTTTCTTATCAAGCTCAGCTACCTTTAGCTTGTCGTGCATAGATCTTAGAGAACATAGAGACACCTTCAAGCAAGATTGTGCATATGTAAGAAGGTGCAAAAGAAATATCTCCTAGAGAAAAGGATTCCAACAAGCTTGAGAGGTAGATAGATACAAATGTTTTTAGTAAACAATGAAGAGTATTTAGGGACAACAATCACAGTGAAATCGAAATTCCAACCATTTCGAAATAGACTGTCCTAATGGTCGATTATGATGTTGGGGAAGATTGCTAGACAGTCTGTGCAAATAAAACAAAGTACATCTCAAATAATTATTCTGTACCACCCTTACTGTTTTAATAATAAAAATAGTTTTTATTTATTTATGTCGAGCAATCTACAATGATCTACCAACTCTGCCTCCACACTATATGTCAAATATCATTGATATCTTGGTTTCGCCATGTGTCAAGAGTCGATGTTTACATGGATGACATGATTGTGCAGAAAAAGTAGCCATCTTACATCAGATTGTGAGCATGTATTATGTACTCCTGTGGGAGCATGCTATACACTTAATCCATTGGGTAAATGAACTACATAGGAGGAATTTTTCAATATGGAAATTTGGATTCCACTTTGGAATTACAAGATGAATATTTTCAAAAGAAGAAATTTGGGATTTGATGTGATAAACACTTGGATCTGGCTGTCCAAAAGTTAGTGGGTTTCTGTACAACATCAGGACATTAGGCACATATGGAAGCTTATGATTCTTTTCTTTTTCTTTTTCTAATGAGGTCGGTTGCTAGATTGACGAGGTTACTTACCCAAAATTCAGGTTCCAAAAAGTACTCTTAGATGGGGTTTTAACTGTGGGAATGAATTGATGATATGCTCCTTTGAGAGCGTATAATCTTTCATCTTATATTATTCCCGAGATATTCTATTCGTAGTTAATTTATGACTCATTCATATGCTCTTCAGAGTTGATTTTGAAACTAAATAGTTCTACATGCATGGGCATAATGGATGTTATGCATGTTAATTTGATTGTCTAATTATGAATACAAAGCTTATGAAAATTGTAAGCTAATCAAGGCAGGGTTATGTCCCTCATCTTAGGAGTTATCTTACTAGAATTTGAGTTCCATTATTTCTTTCTTATGGACAAAAGCTCACTCTGTTAAACAATGCATTCATGTCTTTCGTTATTATTTAGTTTCTTGGATCGATTTATTTATTTAGGTTGTTAAAGAATGCATTCATGTCTTTAGTTATTATTTAGTTCTTTGGATTGATTTATTTAGGTTAAGATAGTGCATTTTCTTTTCCTGTTTCAAGTAAGCTAGGAATTGAAGCCAAGACCATAGTAGCACAGCCATTATGCCCTAACAACTACAAAGGCCCAAAATATATATTCTTATGCCATTTGCATGATTGAGAAAGTGAGCCTCGTCTTTGGTTTCTAAGAGGATGCATGGTGTCATCTGAGGTAAAAAATTCCTAAAGGTTCCTACTTTACAACAAACATCCTGCGAAAATGCGGCAAGTGACTAAGGTGCTGTATGAAGTAAGGGACAACTTCAAAATGAATATAAGTGGTCATTCCTTTAGTTCTTTTCAATACCCTGAGCTGTGTAGTTGGCTTTTTGCTTAGGTGTATCAATGTCATAACTCCCCTCCCTAGCACAAAAGAATTAGACTAAATGCATCTTACAAAGCAACATCCAGGTGAATAAGTTAATTCTCTTTTAAAGATTAACATTCTTGGAAAAAGTCAATTATCTTTTAAGTAATATGCTAGAGCGATCCATTTTGGTAGTTATCTATTGCCGTTTGGAAACCTCTATTTTTCCTGATTTGCTCAAGTGAATTTTACAATCTCAAAGAACATGCGGCTCTCACAAGCATACACCCCCTCACCACTCTGAATTCTTGGGTAGTGCAATACTGTTGCATGATATAGGTCGCATACTAGTATAGAACTCTTTCTTTTTTTTTCCCTGCGTTTGGTTAGTGTTGTAGTGAAAGTCTTGTCTTTGTTATAATAGCCTTGTTATAATTTATATTACTATGAAGGGTATGATAAAAACAAGATATTATCAGCTGTTCATGATAAGTAGAATACATATGGGGTATCTAAAATAGGTTGAAATACTGATAACCTTTTCATACTTGAGAGTTACCATGAATGCAAAGGGAGTTGTTTTTCCATTGACATAAATAGACAAAATGGGCTACCCTGTAAATACATTTTGTTTTTCTTCTTTATGTGTATTTAAAATGTGGTTCAGATAGTTGTCGCAACAAAATGAAAGCAGTAACAAATGCTTCGTCGGACAAGATACAGACTAATAAATGCATCTTTGGTTCTCTAACACATCCAATTCAAACCCCCCAAATGCAACCTTTTTACAAGATGCTAAGCCTCCACAGCAGTTCACATGCTTATGTCTGTTCCATGAAATGTGGATTTATGGGTCTATAATTTATTATGCATGTGAAGACTTCCCACTGGCCCATAAAGTGATCCGGTGGAGACCGATCCAAGTTTGGAAAACCTTATTTTAACTGGACAAATTGAGCAGAGAATGATGTGATGCCTTCCTCTTGACATCTTCATCATACATAGCACAATCCGAATGAAACAACCAGTGTAATGAGATACTTCTGCTAGGACCATTTCAGTAAAGCTTCCACACTTCAGTACTTGCTTGCAATCTACTAGTTAAATTCAAATGCCTGCCTTGTAATGATCCCATAATGGCATTAAGTTTGAGCATAGCTTGTTAGACTTATTAGCATAACCTACATGTCAGATGTGCGTTAGCATCATAGTTTTACAAGTTAAAGAGTTTTCATGAAAGGTCAATAGCCATTGAAGTTTTTCTGCTCTAGAATTTTATATACGGTTACTTTCAATTGATAGGTACTATGCTACAACTAATATTGAATATAACAAGTCACTACGTTGAATGAATTGGATGAGTTCGCCTGGAGCAATGCATCATATGCACTCATTTTATTCTTTAGAATTCATGTGTATATTTACATATCAGTAAGATTCCATACTAGAGAAATTACTTCAATCAAGGTATGTAGCAGTTTGACTGAAGTCAGGTCACTTTCTTTTCATTTACAGGTTCACGCAAAAGAATCAGAGTGCATTCTTCCTATCCAACTATGATGGCCGCCGAGTTTCACAAGAAGAAAGCAAGGAACGAGATTCCCTTTAATGACATAAGGATCCATCCAACTTATCGCATCTTTATCTCCCGTGCATTTGTGCATTTTATCCACAGAATACAAACGTTTTGGGTACCCAACCTTCTCATTGCATACGAGGGCTTAACAAACTGTTCTCCAAGCAAAAGTCAAAAGGCATCCCTTGTTTCTCATATTGAACTTATGGCATTACATCTTTGTATCCTTTCTGTCGCTTGTCCAAGGCATCCCATGAATTATATCACACAAGCTTTTATAGAAGCTGAAGCTGTCAAGATTCCTCAGGAACCCACATGAATGGGACGTTCATAAGTTGATTAGCTCTGTTAATGATATATGGAGTACTTTTCGAAGTCGGACAGTTTGTCGAAACAAATATAGGTCACCAAATTGAATCAGAGATGGAATTCCTCTACCCTTCTTTATGGAAAATAAATAGTGTTCCCCATAAGGACTGTGCTTTTGATGTGTATCTCTGTCATACCACAGAAAGAACTCATTGATTAAGATGCATGAAAGTCTATTTTGGAATAGCACAAGAGATTAGATATGGTAGAAGCCTATAAGGTGATAACTGAAATACGCGAATGTGAGACCAACAGAGGGTGTGAGTATTCAACTCAAAAAATTGAAATGCAAGTGGTAAGATGAGTGAGTTAAGTATAGATAAACTGGGTGAAGAAATATTATCTAGGTTTCAATAATACTTAGGGAAGGACTTGTGTATGTCAAATGCATGGGTTTGCTCCATAAAAAGGGCGTATCATGCTACTGAAAGTTCTTGTTGGGTTTTGTGGTTTTTAAAGATACATTTTTATTTGGAAAAAGTTTATATAGAGCTGAGGCTTTAAACGGTCAAATTAAAGCCTACTTCAAAAATTTCACTATAAGAAGTGGTATTGATGCTCAAATATTTTCAAATTGATCATCTCGACGTCAAGATGTATAGACGTGAGAAAAAAATGGATTTCAAGTTTTGGAAATAGTACATCTTGTAACGCATTGTTTGACCGTCAATCTTTAAGATTTTCAAGTTTTCATAAATCTATTTCATATACATTATTTTTGAAGCTTTAGATTCTATAGTTAAAGATGAAAATATATTTTACGGCTATCATAAATATTTTGAGAATTGAAGCCTCATTTCTCAACACCTTTTGAAGGTAGGCTCTAATTTGATTGTTTTGAGCCTCGGCTCTGTACAAACCAAACCTTTTTAATTTTAATTTGAGTAGGAGCTTAGTTTACAGGTAGAACGAGGTGTGGCACATCTGCACTTGAAAGCCCATTTGAAATGAAGGATATGGTCTTGAGCGGAACTCATAATAGATGACGTGGCGTGACTTGTAGCACTTCCATTTTTTTTTTTTTGTGACAATATTCCATCATTTTATTAATCAAAAGAGATTATAATGCAATGAATTAATCAAAACATCCGAAACAATCAAATCTTGCATCGCACCTCCTCTCTTAGCTAAAATATCCGCGATTTCATTTCCATCTCTATAAACATTTTGGAATGTCACTTTCATATCCCGACTCAATTCTACTACTTCCATCCATTCCGACCTTAACTTCCAAGGAGGTCTAGACATACAATTACATCAATTAACCACATTTAGGGAATCACATTCTATCACACATCTTTCATGTAAGCTTCTATCTTTTAAAGTTTGGAGCCCCTTTTGCACCGCAATCAGATCCACTTCATTGGTTGTTTTTATACCACACGGTCCTGCAAAGCAGAAAATACACTGTCCAAGGTGATTCTTTACCACACCTCCAAAGCCTGGTGGCCCCAGATTCCCAAAGGAGCTCCCATCGCAATTCAGTTTTATACTTCCTAATCTCGAAACAATCCATCATCCCTTGCCTCGCCATCATCATGTTTTGCATCATTAAATTTTTCATGTTCACTTCCATATCAACCTTTGAGATCCCAAAGCCTTCCTTTGTAATAGAGAACCAACTCCAAATTGTATGCTGAATTCTTTTCTTCAGCAAATCCCTCTCCATTACCAGCCCTTCAAACACTCTTCTATTCCTTTCCAACCAGATCTCCTAAAGGATTGCTGCCCTGCTGATCGTGAAGATCAAGTTTCCAATCTTTGGTAGCCCATCAAAAGACATGTAGTAAATAATATTGATGTAGCTTTGGGGTAATGATCCTGCAATTCCCATCATGTGAGAAACCAACACCATATATGATAAGTGAAAGGGCACGGTAAGAATAAGTGGTCACCACTTTCATCACACTCCTTGCATAACATACAAATATTTGTCATTATCCTCCTTCTCTTCATAAGCTTATCAACTATCAAGCACTTCCCTTGAAATAGCACCCAAAGAAACACCTTCACTTTTTGTGGAATCTTCCAAGACCATATTTTATGCAACGAGTCCCTATTCCACCTTATCCTCTCATGGAATCGAAGATTATATGCTGATTTCACAGAAAAGACCCCATCACTTTCATCCTCCCACACCAAGTCATCAAGAAAGTCTTGATGTAACTTCTCATTTTCCAAAAGCCTAAGTAACTCTTCCATCTTCAAGATAAATTCATCACTAACCCTATTATATGTACACTTTATATCCCAAATTCCCCTCTCCCTGCAGTATGCCTTACTTACTTTGGTCATAGGGTTAGATGATGTATTATAGATCAGAGAAAAATAATACCTTAACAGAATCTCCCCAATCCATTTCCCATGCCAGAGTGGAGTCCTAAGACCATCCCCCATCTCCCATCTCGAACAACTCAACATGAACATTTTATTTTGCATAACACCTTCCCAAACCCTTGACTGCAACCTCGAACTCCTATTATTCCTCAACTACAAGCTATCTCTATCCTCTTCATACTTATCTTTAATAACCACTTTCCATAGTGCCTCCTCACCATCCATAGATCTCCACCATCATTTTGTTAATAAAGCATAATTAGCATACTTTACTCTCCTAACTCCAAGGCCTCCTTCAGAAATCGGTGTACACACTCTATCCCAACTCACCAAGTGATACTTCTTTCCAAATTCACCTAATCCCCAAAGGAAGTTTCTCATCAGTCTTTCAATAACCATTGAGACCGAAGTTGGCATCATTAGTAGATACATCAGGAACATAGGAAAATTAGAAAGTGATGCCTTAATAAGAGTCGTCCTGCTACCAAGAAATAGAGTTTTCGACTTCCACAAATCCAATTTGGCATGCATCCTTTCAATCACGGGATCCCAAACAGACAGTCGGAGAATGGCAATCCCAAGTACCTAATGGAAAATGCCTCAACTTTACACCCCAAAATATTAGCTAAATGATTCACGATTCCATTCTCATATGTCACACCAATAATAGAAGTCTTCTCAAAATCCACCTTGAGACCTAACCCCATTTCACAGCACAAAAGCATTATTCTAATGTTCATAATTTGTTCTATAGATGCATTACAAAAGAGAAGCATATCCTAAGCATACTGAAGGTATGAAATTTGTTGACTATTAGCTGAGACCTTGAACCCTTTAAACCGGCCCCTGTTTACCACATTACCAATGCTACAGCTGAAAGCCTCCCCCATTATGGTGAAAAGAAAAGGGGACAAGGGATCACCTTGTTTTAGCCCTCTCGAGGTTTTAAAAAAGTCTTTCGAGCTTCATTGCACCAGAATAAAAAAATGGGTGCTCACTAGACAACCCCTTATCCAATCGCACCACGTTTCCCTAAAACCCATGCATATCAATACTTCTAAAAGCACATCTCAGTCTACCCTATCATATGCCTTCTCCAAATCCAACTTTAACAAAATACCAGGTTCCCCCAATAAATTCTTTGAATGAATACATTCCTGAGCAATGAGAGCCCCATCAGTAATAACTCTCCCTTGAATGAATGCTGATTGTGGACCCACCACAACTCTATGCAACACCTTCTTCAATCTTTCAGTCAGTATCTTAGTAATAATTTTATATATACTTATTAACAGGCTGATAGGGCGAATATCCAATATCCCTGAAATAGAGTCACTTTTTGAAATAAGCGTTATATATGTTGAATTTATTGCTTTATTGAGAACACCCTTTTCTAAAAACTCATTAACCATCATCATCAATTCCATTTTCATAACATCTTAGAATGTTTGAAAGAACCTAAGATGGAATCCATCAAGTCTTGGAGCCTTATCTCCCGGCAAAGCAAAAACAACTCGCTTCACCTCCTCCTCAGATGCCCATCCTTCCAATGATCAAGCCTCTTCCAATGACAACTTTTGAAAATTCAACCCATGCAATGTAGGAGTAAAAACCATATCCTTGGTAAATAAATGCTGAAAATAGCTGACAAATTTCATCTCCCATGCATCTCTATCCCCATCAACAGCTGGGAGTGCCAAATCTGGAGTACATTCTAGTGCCCTATGACTTGACTTAAGTTTGATAGTGTAGGCTTGGGATAGAACTTTGTAGCTGAGACTTAAAACACCTGAAGATTTTTTAAAGTCATCATTTGTTGAGATCAAAGATATGTCTAATAGTGGGTAACGCGAAAGAATACGTATTTTACTTATGTTTAGATTGAGAAGTTTGTGAAGTGCTAAATTCTCATATGCCAATCCTATATAATAACTGTATTGGATAGTCTTTTTTTTTTAATAATGAGACGTGTTGGAAAAGGGTACCCATTTTGCCCCTAATCCATTACTGCATGTGCGAAGGTTCTAGAATAATAGATAAGTGGAGTGCCTTAGCTGTGAATGGATACATGGAAATCTTAACTCTAGGGATCAAATTCTCTTTGGCATAATTTTTCCACGGGTTTAAGAAAAATTTGAAACTCGATAAATAGCTTGAACTTATTTTTTGAGTTTCTCATAACTTTTATAAATTATTTTATCGAGCATCTTTGTAAAATATGAGGGGGAAGTAGTTTCTTACCTGTGAAAAATTGGTACATGTGGGACGCATGGAAAATTATATGATAGGCTCTAAAGTCGATTTCCACGCATTATGAAACTTGCAAATCCATAAACACGTGAAAGTAGACTATATAGATAATGTATAATATATACTATTTTTTAAAGCTTAAAATCCTTCCTTTTTTTTTTTTTCACAACTAAAATGGTGAAGATCAACATGATCAATTTGAAAGTTTTCCATCACCAAAACTGCAATGTTCCATGAATTTGAGGTGGGATTTTGTTTATTTTTGATAAGGTTATATATATATATATATATATATATATATATATATAGTAAGTAAGTATATACACACTACTTATTTACTTAGTAACGTAAGTAGGTACGTAC